>CAUYPK010030497.1:0-48531 GCA_963574355.1 Loris lydekkerianus
CAAGGCCCGGCCTGAAACTGCCTCTACCTAGATACAGCCAATGTGGTACCATGCCACTGGCCCGACCCTGTCACTCACCTCTTCCCCCGCCTTCTTTCCCTGCCCCTTCTCCACAATAAAAAAATAAATAAATTAAAAAAAATAAATAAATAAATAAAATAAAATAAAATCTTCCAACTTGTAAAAAAAAAAAAAAAAAAAAAAAAAAAGAAACAAACTGGTACATCCATACAATGGAATACTGCTAATCAATAAAAAGGAACAAATTACTGATTGAGCAATCAGGGATGAATCTCAAACGCGTTATAACAAGGGAAAGAAAGCAGAATCAAAAGGTCACATACTGTCGTATTCCATTTTATATGACATTCTGGAAGAGGCAAGATAGGTCAGAAAACAGACTGGCAGTTGCCAAGGGTGGAAGGGTAGGAAATGGGGCAAGGGCTGCTTACAAAACAGCACTAGGAAACTTTTTTTTTTTTTTGAGACAGAGTCTCACTTTGTCACCTTCAGTAGAGTGCTGTAGCATCACAGCTCACAGCAACCTCCAACTCCTGAGCTTAGGCAATTCTCTTGCCTCAGCCTCCTGAGTAGCTGGGACTACAGGCACCCGCCATAATGCGCAGCTATTTTTTCTGTTGCAGTTTGGCCAGGACTGGGTTTGAACCTGTCACCCTCAGTATATGGGGCCAGCACCTTACCCACTGAGCCACAGGCACCCCCCAGCACTAGGAAATTTTTTGAGGCAATGGAATTTTTCTGCACCCTTATTCTGGTGGTGGTCATACAATTATATGCCTTTATCAAAACTTACAGAACTATACAGTGAATTTTATTGTATGTAAATAACACCTCAATAAACTTGATTTTAAAACAAAAAGCCATAAGAAAAAGCCCAGTCATCAAGGGAGCTAGTTGGAAAGGTAATGCAAATGGAAAAGCAAAATGTTAAAAAGTTGTTTAGATTAAAATATATTATCAAGCTGGCATTATTCAATTGAAGAACTTCGTGATGCCATGGCAACCACATCAACATTTGAAATTACACATTGCAAACAGCAACCTTGAAAATCATTTACAATATGTAAAGCTTTCCTTTTATAAAATAAATGAAATACAGTATTTCCACATTTCATGGTAAAGTACTGCTTTCCACTAACATGACCATTTTAGTCACACAAAAAAATACAAATGGTTATGCTACATGATCGAGTCATTTGGAACTATCGTAAACTCTGAAAAAAAATGGGTGGTAATTTTGAAACAAAGATGAGAAGGCATAAATGGCTCAGAGTCTCCTAAGTGCTATTAGCTACACACCTAACATAACTATCTTGAAATAAGTACAAATCCATAAATCAGTGATTCTCAAAATACAGTCCTGACACCAGAAGCATGGGACCAACAACACTGGCACAGCCTACGAGCTTGGCAGAAATGAGCCCCACCCCTACCTGAATTAGAATCTAGTCCTCACCCCGCTCACAGCCAACTTAGTTCAAAGGATGAAAATCCACAGGTGATGTGCATACTGACAATTGCCATGGTGTCTCCTCACCATTAGGTCCTACCATATTCTACTTTGGAGGGATGAAGCTCTTCTGAGCTGGTTCTTCCCATATAGAAGGGCCAATAATGATTTCTAATTTTTTAATCCATCTCTCAAATCATAAAGATTAGAACCTACTTTCCTTCCTCTTTTCAAGTAAAATATCTAGGTATCTCAATGGATATCTTCATAGAAAAAAGTTATTTTTATCAAGCTCAGTTGAGAGTTCATCAAACACAGGAAAGATAAATAAAATAGTCCCAAATATCACCATAATTTATCTGTAGATATCCTCAATTTATAAAACAAGGCCTTATTTGTACTAAACCATAAGTGTCTTCTCTTGAGGTCCTGCTTCATATTTTTGCTTTTGTGTTTGAAACGGTCTTCCTTTGTCTCCCAGGCAACAGTACAGTGCTGTCATCACAGCTCACTACAACTTCAAACTCCTGTGCTCCAGTGATGCTCCTGCCCCAGCCTCCTGAGTGCTGGAACTACAGGTGCACACCACCACACATAGCTAAATATCTAATTTTTTGTAGAAACCAGGTTCCATTCTTGCTCATGCTGGTCTTGAAAGCCAAGCCCCAAGGGATCCTCCCTCTTTGGCCTCCCAAAGTGCTAGGATTACAGGCATGAGTCACCACTTCCAGCCATGAGGTCCTGCTTCATTGATACTATCCATCCATGATATCCAGTAAACACTATCTGCCAAATACATTCCTGATTCTGCATAGATGGACTACCTACTTTCTGAATCATCTATCTAGAAGCAGACATTGAATCTGATGGTACCTCCCACTTGGCACATGGTTCTCCAACAAATGTATTCTCAAAGCATCACAATTTGTACATTAGCTTAAGTAAAATCTTACCATGATAAATGTATTGCCCCTCACCCTCCACCCTCCTGCTCCTAGAACACCTTAAAAACAGTGCCAAATGTTTTGGATTAGCTGTATGTTTCAGCAACATTTGTGACCAGCCACTTTAAGAATTTCATAATGTTATATATAGGACAAGTAACTCATCAGGCCTCAGGACACATGTTTCTGTTTTATTATCTTATCCTATGTAACAGCAATATTAACCACTTATATTCACCTGCTTTCCCCATTTTGAAAGTTCTTCCCATATATTGTTTTATATAAAATACCCCTTTCTACTGGCCAGGCATGGGGGCTAACATGTGTAACCCCAGTACTCTGGGAGGCCAAGGTGGGCAGATTGCCTGAGCTCAGGAGTTTGAGACCAGCCTGAGCCAGAGCTAGACCTTGTCTCTAAAAAATAGCCGAGTGTTGTGGCAGGCGCCTGTAGTCCCAGCTACTAGGGAGGCTGAGGCAAGAGAATCACTTGACCCAAGAGTTTGAGGTTGCTGTGAACTATGACGCCACAGCACTCAACCTCACGGCAACTAAGAATCTGTCACAAAAAAAAAATACCCCTTTCTAAAACATGTTGATTACTTTCTATTAACTTCTATGACAAGGTCAAAAACTTCTTTATTTGCCCCATGAGAGGCTTCCAGTTCTGGCTCCCATTTACCTTTCCAATATCATCCCAACATTCCCCCCGTCACCCCCGATGCCCCTTGCTCACTATGCTCCAACCCCATTGGCCTTTCCCTCTCTGGCCTCCTTTTGTACTTACTGTCCCATCTGCCTGGAATTTCCTTTTTTATAAAAAACAAAAACAAAAAACTCTCATTGTCTAATTCATTCTTGTTTTCTTTGGATCTTAGCTCAAATATCACCTCCTGAGAAGTCAAAATATCTTCTTCAACCTCCCTAAGTTGCCTTCCCCAGTTTCCCTCTACCTTCCTAACCCGTTTATTTCCTTACTGACTTTAAAATACTGCTATATTGCCAGCACCTGTCACGGTGTTTTCCTTCCTCCTCCTTTCCTTCCTCTTTTGGAAGTTGTTGTCCAATAAACATGTACATGAATAAGAGAGTGAAAGAGTACAGTAAAATATGTATGCAGATCATTATCTGCATTTCCAAGTAACAAAACTAAGGTCCAGCTAACTCTGTGACTTACCCAAATTTACCCTAGTTATTAAGTGAGAGAAACAAGATTTTTCTGACATCAAGCCCAGTGATATTTTCATAATACCTTATTAAACCTAAATAGGGGAAATTATATCATAATTTCTCCTTGGAGTCATATTTTCAATTATTATTTAATCTTCAACCCCATCTGATTAATTTTAAGATTAATATCTTTATCTCTATAATTCCTGAGCCTGGCTAAAGTGCCAAGTTTTGAATTTTCTTTTTCTTAACATAAAAAGTTCACCAATCTTTATCTCAGCAGCTGGCTTGGTATAAATATATGTCAGATAACCCCCCAAAAGAGAGTTTAAATAACCATTATGCCTACCAAGTAAATGTTTGTATCCATAAAATAGAAAGTTAGAAGTGATGTTTAAGAAAATGTACTTTACCCACTGTGTTGAGTTTTAAGTATCTCTCTTCCATCATTCCTAAGTACTTAGTGTTGACATAAAAGATAAACCCAATACAGTGTTTTACCAAAAGAATAACTACAATCTTTACACATTTTTGCAGTAACTAAAGACATACACTGATCTGGACAGCACCTCATCTCTGGATAAAAGAAAACAAAGTGCATTTAATATATATTAAGCTTCTAGTTGACACTTCCAGAAGACTGTAAATTAATCCATGAATTATTTTAATATTCCAAACACTGCATATTCCTAATTGCTACATTTGCATTGTTTGAATAGATGCAGGTAATTTAGTGGAAGAACAGGACTTCCCAAGTTTTCCTCTCTCTTTACTATCTAACATACCAAAATTCTGTAGCTGACTTTTGAAATAGGTTGAAAGCCCCAAGAAACTAAAGTGATAAAGACCCAGGGGTGGAGAATGGTTCTCAGCCACAAGCACACACTCTCATTTCAAATGCACCATGTTAATTTCAGTTCTCACAGTGACCATATTAGATATGCTGATACGTCTCTAGATTCTGGTTTTAGTTACTGCCTACCTTTTCATAGACCTATAAACAGAACTTATACTGCTCAATGTGTTGGAGGCAGCAATTTACCCCTTGTCACACAGCTTCACAAACCAAATCACCTAATACAGTCAGGATCAGCCAAAGAAAGCCAAGTATAGCTTGCCAGCCTTGGCACTGAAGTGATAGATAAAGGCACCACCCACCCCCCCCTCCCCATTATACCACAGTGATTTACGACGCAGAAGTGATTACTATGGCCACCTACCCCAAATGAGCCTTCTGACTCTCCCTAGGAAAGACCCCTCTGGTTCCAAAGAACAGAGCAAGATGATCAATCATTTACATTATTACTAAACAGTCATCATGGTGGAACTTATAAACACTCCTTAGACCTTTTGTTGTACTAAAATCAGTAAAAACAAACAAACAAACAACAACAAAAAAAAACTATCATTTTTCTTATCAAGGCAATTTAATGAAAGGGGTGTAAAAAATCATATTTTCATAATATTAGGGGGAAATATTGCCTCCAGAATTGAGTTATTTGCTCATGTGCCACATACCAATACTTGCAAACTCCCTTGACCAATTTTCCACCACACAAATCTCTCCTAGAGAAATATTGGCCCAGATAAACATAAATGTTATTAGCAGGAATTATTAAAGAAATATATACACATATACATCCTACAGCAGATCATGATGAATAGGAAAGTTTCTCTACATTATTAATAGAGCTACTCTCGAAAATCACTTGCACAATCAGAGCTTGAAGATGCTGGAACTCGGGTCTGCTAAATACCTGAACTCAGTTCAGAGCTCTATCCATACCTCTTTGGGGGCCTCAGTTTCTTCATTTTATAATGAGGGGTATAGGTGACATTATTGTCCCATCACTTTAAAAAACTGAATGGGATCTAACCATCAAAAGAAGCATTTTTATTTTAGGAAAGAAATATTAGGGTTCCTCCAAAGCCATGGACTGTTAGAAGTGGCATTTCTTTCAAGATAAATAAATTACCATTTATTAACACACACACACACACACACTTTCATCCCAATAGTAAGTAATAAAACCAATCCAATGTGGGGGCAAAAGTCAGTTCCTTAATAGAATGCTGGAACCAGCAAGATTCGAGCAATAAATTTTATGGAACTTCGTCATACTCTCACATCTCAGAGCCCTTTATGATAACACTCAAGTAAATCCATCTACTTGAGTTAATAATTAGTTTAAATCTGTTACGAGTTAATGATGCTCACCCAAGTCATTCCGGGTACATGATGATACAGCAAATTTGTGATACAATTTGTAGATAATATTTTGCACCACCTTTCATTTTTCCTGATTTCCTATTCTGATTAGAACACTAAAAGTCATTTTTAAAAAGTGGAATCCTCAAATAAAACCTATATACATATAAGCCAAAGTAAGGGGGGTTGGGAGGGAAGCATTCTTCTAAGGAATCACATAGGGTTTCACAAGAACCTCTCAGAGGTCGAGATTTTGAGGTTCCTGGTGTATTACAAAATAAAGAAATGCCAAAATATGTAGCTTATTTATTTAAATGTTTACGTGTAACCTTTAAATAAAACTATGCTACTCTCCAGATAGTTTTGGAATGCACAATGTATAAGGTCTGACAATTAAGTTCATGAACACATCCTCGAAAAAGTGCTGCTCGCCTCATTGCTAAAAATCACGCCCCTCACCTTTGATGTACTCCTCTCGGGAAGCTACGCACTGATGCCAGCACTTATTCTACTCCCCCAAAGCAATTTTTGGAACTCTCTTTTTCTGGAATGACCGTCAGAGCTATTGGAGTATTACCCTTGAAGTCCTGAATGTCATCAAAATGTCTTTCTTTCAATATTTCCTTCATGTTTGGCTAAAGACAAAAATCACCGGGTGCCAGGTCAGGTGAGTAGGGAAGGTGTTCCAGTACAATTATTCCCTGGCTAAAAACTCTCTCACAGACAGTGCTGTGTAAGTGGGTGTACTGCTACCATTCAAGAACCACATTTTTCTCATGCCAGGATTTTGAGTTAAGATTTTTCTAACTGTTTCTGTATCAATGTTCACTTGGTCTGACATGCTTCTTGCAGCCAGCAAAGATACAATTTGATGAATTTTTGCTATGTTTTTGTCAGTTCTGCTCATTACTGGTTGCATTGACTTATCTTTATCAGTGACGTTTTCTCTCCCCTCAGAAAAAATGTTTAATCCATTTGTTCACTGCTATTTTCTTCACGGCATTATCCCCATAAATTTCGACTTACATGTCCTTAACAAGAAATTTAATGTTTGCTCATTGCTCTAATTCAAGTTCTCAACATTCTTGTGACAGCACCCAACAACACACAAGAACAATGAACAAGACACCACCGCAAGTCCACATGAACACCAGTTGTGAGATACTGATATACTGAGGTTATGAAACCTTACAGGGCTGTTTGTACAGTGCTGCCAACATAAGTGCACAGTGGCAAGTTCACAAATTTAATTGTCACTCCTCATATGTAGTATATGAGCTCCTAGTGTCTTAGTGGGATGTGGTAATGAGACATGAAATGAAGGTTTTCAAATGGACATTGTTTTTCATTCCAGCCAGGACACAAAACTGTATCTGTAAGTTCAATGGATAATAGCTCATAAATATGCAACTTAGAGCCAATGATCTTTCAGCCCATATTTTCAGTATTTCATCCCTTGGGTCTTCTGAAGTTTACTTCAAAATTTGTTAAGTGGACAGGGGCTCTCAACACCAACTACACAAAAAAGCACAAATAATCTGACACTTAACATCAACAAATACTTAGTTATTTCTGTAGCTATGCAAAGATCATCCTCTATAAAAAATGCAAATGGACTGTAATTAGGCAAAATTCGATTATCAAAGCATCAAATGCAAAAGGGTTGAAAATAAGCTAATGATTCATATGCCTTGATGGTAATGAAAAGGGGGAAGACAGAGACTGGAGTGGAAGAAAAGTGGATTTCTCCAGGGAAGAGAAGATCTGAGCTTTGTGAGAACAGCCAGCATCCCAGGTGTTGAGAAAGAATGAGTGCAGCAGACACAGTTCTCAGTCCTAGCTACAGATTTAAGACCCACCCAAGTCCAATTAATCAGGTTCTCTGATGTCGCGTGTAAAGGTTCCCAGATGTGTGAAATGTATAGCCAGGACTGAGAGCCACTTGAGTCAAGAGAGCTGAAAATCAGATTAAAAAAAAAAAAGGTTAAGTAAGAACAACTCCCACAATCAGGCACTGGGGGACCGCAAGGATCCAGAGCTGGTTCATTATGGAATGGGAGTGGGGTAGAGACGTGTGCAGGCCCTTTTGTTATTTACCAGATGACTAGAAGAAAATAGCCCTCTGCAGAAGAAAGGACATTCAGATGGTTGAAGCCACAGCAAGCTGAGCTCAGACAATGTTTTTTCTCCATATTAGAATACATGATGTAACCATCTCTTATACCAGCAATCCCCAACCTTTTGGCACTGGCAACTGGTTTCATGGAAGACAATTTTTCCATGGATAGAGGTAGAGGTATATTAGATTCTCAAAAGGAGTATGCAACCTATATCCCTCAGTATTTGCACAGTTCATAGCAAGGTTCACACTATTATGATAATCTAATGCCACTGATGATGTGACAAGAAGCGGAGCTCAGGGGGTGAGTCAAGCCAGGTGTAGCTGTAAATACAGATAGAATTCCTCTCACTCCCCCCTCAGCTCACCTCCAACTGCATGGCCCAGTTCCTAACAGGCCGCAGACCAACATGAGTTCACAACTCGTTGAGCGGTTGGGGTCCACAGCCTTATATTATATGTATGGATTTAAACATTTACAGCTTCATACTATATGTAAGGATTTAAACATTTAAACATTTGCAACTTACCACCATCTTACCTTCAAGCACTGTGGCTCACACCTGTAATCCCAGCACTTGGGAGGCCAAGGCAGGTGGATTGCCTGACCTCACAGGTTCGAGACCAGCATGAGCCAGAGTGAGACCCCATCTCTAAAAATAGCTGGGCATTGTGGTGGACGCCTGTTGTCCCAGCTACTTGGCATGCTGAGGAAAGGGGATGGCTTAAGCACAGGAGTTTGAGGTTGCTGTGAGCTGTGACGTCACAGCACTCTACCAAGGATTTAGACTCCATCTCAAGAAAAAAAAAAATAAAATAAACATTTTCAACTATTACCTCCTTTTATCATGTAGCAGAAGAGTCACATCTCTGCTCAAACTGTCAAATGGTCTTCCTCACTCAGAGAAAATCTGAAGTCCTTACTGCACATGGTCTGCAAAGCCTACAGTCTCACTCCTCAGAGTACTGTCCTGGGACCAGCAGCAGCACTGGAGTACCACAAGAGAACTGTTTAGAAACACTGAATCTCCAGCTCCACCTCAGAGCTACTAAGTCAAATGTGCACTTTCACAGATCCCTAGGTGTACCACCATCGGGATCTATCCCAGGTCTCCAACCCACACCTGGTACCTCGCCAGCCCGTCTTCTACTAACTCTTGCTCACTCGGCATCGCTGGCCATCTTGCTGTTCTCCAACATACCATGCTTTCTCCTGTCCAGGGCCTTTGTACTAGCTGTTGTCTCTATAAGAATGTGCTTCCTCCACATATCTATTATATAGAACTAATTTTTCCCCTCACCTCCTTTAGATTTTTACTCATGCTACCTTCTCCATGAAAACTTCCTTAGCCATCCTGTTGACAAATGAAAAGAATTCCCTGCTTCCCTCCCTTTGCTGCTCTCTACCAATAGCAATTACCATCTTCTGACATATTTCTTGTTTCTTACTCATGTGAGTATTAGCAATCTCTCTATGGCAGACTGCAAAATATGACTACAAATTCTTTGTATTTATTTCTATCAAGAGATAAAATATACAGGGTGGACATAAAGTTTGTGTGCAATTTAAAATAGTTTAACATAGTAAATTGCACACGAACTTTATGGGCACCCTGCATATCTCCACCTCTTGAAGCTGGGTGTGGTCATGTGACTTGTTTTGACCTATGGGAGATTAAGACACAAGCAGAAATTTTAAAAAGGATCTGCACATGGGCACTTACTCTCTCTCATTGCAGGGATATCTTCCTGTCACCAGAAGAAGCCTAAGACACGTGGCAGGTGTCCCACTGCCCCCCATCTCCCAAGCTAGGAGCCAGCACCAACCACCAGCTATGTGAATGAAGCCATTCTAGACCAGTCAGCTCAGATGACCCAGCAGTGGTCTGAAGAACCTACCAGTGAACTCACAGCTTCAGAAGTCATAATGACTTGGGTGTCACACCAGAGTTCTGGGTGATTTATTTTGAAGCAAGCTGATATCTTTTTCCTATAACTATATAAGTCCTGAGAAAATAGGAATTTTGTGAACTGATGCATCTTCCAGGTGTGAGTATTCTAAAATATTTGCAATACTGAAGGACAGAAAAGGAAGTCACACATGAAAGAAATGAATAAACTCCAGAGATGGGCCTCCACAGCTGAGGGACAAGAGGTGGCAGAAAGATGTTCTGGGCTCATTACAACCCTTGCCTTTTATTTTCGGCTAGACACAATAAAACTTTGACTACTTGGTAATAGAATATTTTAGCAAAAAGAAAAAAAAAACCTACAAAACTACATGTTCACAGTGTATCACATTTATTCGAAATAGCTCTAGTTCCATGATGCTTAACTTGCCTCATTTTGCACAACCATGTGACCTTTAGAATACTTTTTTACATTATGCAGCATTGACTCTGTTTTAAGTTGTTCTGGTTTTTAACAGATCGCAAAATCGGCGAACCAAATCACTGCATGTTGCTACAATTCTGTCTTGCCAAAGAAGAAAAATCTGTTGCTTTGGATTACTTTCAACAGTTGGATATTCAGGCCATCACATTTTAAATCTCAGATGTTCCCCACTGTGTCCACATCACATAAATCAGCAAGTGCACAGATACCCCCATGTTTGTGAAGCCAGTTCTGTAACAGCTAATACATAACATCCTTTGGAATGAAGAGGCAAATTTAAGCCAGCAGTGGGTGTCATAATTCTAGAAGTACAATGTGGCCCTCAGAGAAGGCACAAGCAGATTCCATTGCCAAGGAGAAAGGTCTCCATTAAGCAATTTTTTGAAATACAAAATTAATATGTTCTTTTCATTAGATAGGAAAAAAAATAAAACATGACCTGCAATGCACTATTTTCTGTATTCCTAGAAAAAGAAAAGAAATCCTGAATTTTCTAAAGAGGCTTTCCTGTCATGAATAGGCCTATCTAAAATCATAGAATAAGTCTGATAGAAAGAACTGGCAAGGCCAATACATAATGTGATGACAAAGAAGCAACTCGGAACCATTAAGTTGTAGGATCTCCAAATTTTCTTTCGGGAACTCCAAACAACAGAATCACGTACATACATTTGCAAATACTTACCATCTGGCTTCTGATTTTCTTTGGTTTTGGACACACATAATTACTAATGAAATAATCAGCAAAATGCATACTGGAAATCACTAAGGTTTTCCTATTAAATTGTAGGGTTCTTACCTGGAGTATCACATATTCCTTTTTTTCCTCCTTCCATCACATATCTTAGTCTATAGGGTGTTCAAGGCAAAGGAGAAAACTATTGAGCCTGGACTTTTATATCAGTCAGTATAGGCAAGGTTCCACTGTGGGAACAAATGACCCCACAAATCTCACTAACTTGGAACAACAAAGGTTTATTTCTAGCTCTTGTTATTATGCCCATTGTGCAATGGCTAGGAGTGATGCTCACTGTACCCTAAAGTATCCAGACTAATGAGACACCCACCACCTGAGGTTTTGCCAATCACCAGGCCGACACGGTTCACCACAAATCACTTGCTGACTATTAATGATGGGACATGTGTCACTTCTGCTCACACTTCACTGACCAATAGAAGTCAGTTTGTTACACCTAACACCATATATAGGGAAATTAAATCTTATCACACAGCCAGAAAGAGAACCAGAGATATGCAGTGGAATGTACTAATGACTGCCGCAGCCTCCATTTACTCTCTGCTTTCTTTTCCATACAGCTGTTTATCTATTTCAGAATATGTGTCTGAGGGCATTTCAACTGCAGAGCACTCTTTTAGGTGCCATCTGGGATACAAAGATGAATCAGACAGAAATCCTATCTTTAAGAGGATGACTATCTAACAGAGGAGATAAAATACATGACAGATGGATGGATGGATAGATAATTTCTAGCTATTCTATACATATAGAAATTGCATTGGAAAAGAAAATGTCGAATGCCAATAAAAAGAAGCATCTGAAGGTTCAATGAATTTAAACAAAGGAATTTCCTTTGAGGAAGTGACATCTGAGAGGGGCTGCACAGAGCAATTAAGACGTGGACATGTGGATGGATGTCCAGGCAGTGAGAATGACCTGAATAGAGGCAGAAAAGCAAGATATGAGAGTTTAGGTGCAGAGACTGGCAAAATGGTTCGGCTGAATGATGTTTAGAACATTAAAGGAGGAGAAGGAGGAAAAGGAGAGGAGGGAGTAAAGTCTTTCTGACCAGAGGAAAGGAAGAGACAGTGAAGACAGGGTAAGACTTGTGCAGCAATCCAAACAGCATGACAAAGGCCTTAGCTACAGTACGTCCATTACTGTTGAGAGGAAGGAGCAGTTCTAGTGTCAAATATATCCCAGGAGAAAACTCAACTTTTCCATGACTCTCTTATCTGACCCAGAATTTATAACTCCCCTTTCCATCCATCTGCCCAGCTTGAGACCTGGTTATTTGAGGTTTGGATCTGATAAGAGTAAAAGGTCAAATGGGGAGAATTATCCCTATTGAGAGACTGGCTTCTGGCCATGTCACCCAACCAAGAGAACTGCTCCATCATTAAAGGGAGTGAACTCCCAATAAATATGTGTTCTATTTGTCCTGAGTTTGTTTCCTATCTCCAAGGATGTTTCAGAAGCCACTCTTTAAGGATGGAGCTGCAGGGTTTAATTTATGACTATTTGTTCTGGAGTCTGCAATCCCTCCTGCACTCCAGATTTAACTTCAGTGTGTGACCTTTCACAATGGCCAGTCAGGATAGGCCCTGGCATGAGCCTCTGACCATCACAACCATGTACTGCTCATTTTTATACAAAGCTTTAGAACCCTTCAAGTGCACCCAACCTGCTTATATTTGCTACTCCAACTACTTCTACACAGTGAAATCTGCCTGTGTTCTGAAACATTTCTTCGTCCTAACTGGCCCTTCAAGGTGGCAGGGTGGGTGTTCCTGGGGTTTTCTTCTCACTGCTCCAACTGACAAAACACTTCCATCATACCCCCCAGGGAGATGATCACAGCCATTGGGGTCCTTGGGGTACACTGGGATCCAGAGAGAAGAAACACTACTCCTAGGATGACTTGAGACTTGGCTCTTGGAGTAGATGTTGTCACACTGCTTACTCTGACTCTCACACCAAGAATGCTTGTGCAAGCAGAAAGAATGGCCCTGTTGGTGATGCCAAGGTCTCAAACACTAAAAGATAAGGGTGAGGCTATTTCCCAGGAAGCCTAGACTTCAGAATCCACAGACAAATCACTCATCAACCTTGTATTACTGCTTTTTACCCCCCCGACCCCTGCTTTTAGAATATACAAACACTGTCAGCTTTCTTTATTGACCAATTAATAGAATTTTTTAATAATTTTTCTTCATTGCTCAGATTTGTTTCACATGTTATGTACATAGCATGTCTATGAAAGACCTTAGGATTCAACTGATATTTAATGATTACTTATATACAACAAAACATCATGCCACATGCTACAGACTAATAATTAAGTCCCCCCTGGTGGGGGTGGGGGGGTGAGAGGTGGGAGGACTTAACTCTAAATTCCTTAAGAGAGTTCTGGTCTAACAACTATGGGAGTCAATGCAGTGAAACATCAGAGCAATTTTACTTATGCCTATATCCCACCTATGCCCACAGGGTAGGGCTTAGAGATGACACTGAGGTATGCCTTCAATAACAGACAGAATTTCCAGGAGAGCAACAAGTCAGGTGTATTCCAGGTAGAAAGACCAGCACAGAAACAGCATTGAGCATATCTAGAGAACAATGGGAAGGTCAGTCTGACTTTATTAAGTAAGGGATAAAGTAAGAGAGATGATGGAAAAAGAACTTCAGGACAAACATGTACAGACCTTTAAAAGCCAAGAGAAGGAAGGAGTCCATTTTAATGCACTGGACAAATGGGAGCTACTGGTGGCTTTTAAACAGGTAAATAACATCACCAAAATTAAGCTTTCAGTTCATCCTCTCCAACCACAACCTTGAGTGCTTCTTCCTTGTTAAGTAGCCTCCACTTACACAGGCTGGCCTACTCTTCATCCGGGGCCTTTGCAGTAGTGACCCCTGCATGGACCTCACCCCATTCCAAACCACTATGTGGCTTGGCACCTTCTTAACGTTAAGGAATCTGCGCCAAGGGGTCTCCCTGACCAAATAAAGGAGTTCTCTCACCCTTGGTCAGTCTGCTAACATTATGCTTTCCAACAATACTCATCATAATGTGAAATTATTTTATTCATTTCATCAGTGGCTTATGGCTTGAAGCACCCCGTGAACAAAGATGCCGTAGCATTACGCCTGTAAGAATGGCTAACAAACAACAGCTACTCGATAGCTATTTTAATAGCTTTATTAGGATATGATTCACACATCATGCAATTATCCACTTAAAGTCCACTATTTAGGCCAGACGTGGTGGCAAACACCTCTAATTCTAGCATTTTGGGAACCCAAGGTGGGAGCATTGCTTGAGGTCAGGAGTTCATCACCAGCCTGCGTAGGAGCAAGACCCCTTCTCTACTAAAAATAGAAAAATTAGGCAAGCATTGTGGTGCACTTCTATAGTCCCAGCTACTCAGGAGGCAGAAGGTAGGAGGAATGCTTAAGCCCAGGAGTTTGAGCTATGATGATACCACGGTACTCTATCCAGGGCAACAGAAGGAGACCCTGTCTCAAACAAACAAAAAAAAGAAGAAAGAAAGAAAAAAGGAAGAAAGAAAGAAAATTCTACTATTAAATAATTTTTAGTATATTCACAGAGTTACACAAACTACCACAATCAATTTTAGAACATTTTCACTACCCCTAACGGAAATTACACACCCATTAGCAGTTACTCCCTATTCCCTACTCTCTGTCTCTATAGATTTGCCAATTCCATACAATTCATATAAACAGAAAGATATACGAATGTTAAGAAGGCTCCAAACCCCCATATGTGGCCTTTTGTGACTGATTGCTTTTACTTAACACAGTATTTTCAAGGTTCATCCATATTGTAGCATTTCATTCAGAATTTCATTCATTTTTATAATGGACTAATATTCCATCATATGGATATACAATTATTTTATTTATCCATTCATCGGTTGATAGACTGTTGCTTTTTTTTCTACTTCTTGGCTATTATGAATGATGCTATCATGAACATCTGTCAACAAATTTTTATGTAGATGAATGTTTTCATTTCCCTTGGGTATACAAGGGAATTTTACAGCTGTAAAATTGCTTGGGTCATATGGTAGCTCTATGTTTAACCTTTTGAGGAACTGCCAGACAGATTCCCAAAGGGGCCACACAAATTTACATTTCCATCAACAATGTATGAAGGTTCCAATCAACTTCTCCACATCTTCATCAGTGCTTGTAATTATCTCTCTCTCTTTTTTCATTTTTCTTAAGAGACAGAGTCTTACTCTATTACCCAGGCTGGAATACAGTGATGCGATCATAGCTTACTAAAGGCTTGAAGTCCTGGGTTCCAGCAATCCTCCTACCTCAGCCTCCTGAGTAGCTGGGACTACAGGAAAATGCCACCAAACCAGCTAAGTTCTTTTTTTTTTTTTTTTTTTTTTTTTGTAGAGATAGGGTCTTACTATATTACCTAGCTGATCTTAAACTCCTGGCCTCAAGCTATCCTCCTGCCTTGGCCTCCCACAGCGCTGGGATAGCAGGCATGAGCCACTGCACCTGGCTGAGAGTTCTTTTTTATATATTTTTTAGATATAAATCCTCCATTAGATATGATTTGTAAATATTGTTTCCCATTCTGTGGGTTGCCTTTTTATTTCTTGATGTTTCCTTCAATAAATATCTCGTAAATAAATCAATGAATATGACAAAGAAAACTTATTAGCAGCTCATAAATATTTGACAGATTAGTGGCAAGGCAGGACCTAGAAGGATGACTAAAGTCACCCGTTTTAGGATTTGCATGTCTTTCACTGGCTTCCAAGCATGGTGTCTGACAGCCCAGAAGCAATGACATCATCCTGGACGAGTGAAAGAATGCAGCCTTTGGTAAACAAATTCTGAGAATTAACCAAATAGAAATATACCCTAGAGTTAAAAACTATAAAGAAAAAAGGTTTTGCTGGAAGCTAGCCTGTAATAAATCCTAAGTGGCCTATAATTTAGTTTTCTCTTGAGAAACTCTGAAATTGATGAATGGGGTTCCCCACATGCGCACACAAACATATTAGTTAAGCACAACAAGAATAGGCACAAGATGAGTCAGCAGTATCCTTCTAAATGCATAGTTAGGGACACTTTCTTACCAAATTAAAGGCCCTGGGATTTCCCCCCACCCCCTGCATGGTATTCAGACTACCCAGCTTTATTTTGGTTGAGAAACTTCCACCAGAAAAACAAGGTACAAGCCTGGGAACACTGATATGGAGAGATCTGGTATATTTTTACAGCTGTAAGAGCTTCTCAGCATAGAAAAATACCAGACCTTAAGTACTCATTACAGAAATATCAGCCCTTAAGTACTAATTATATATATGTGTGTGTGTACACACACACACACACACATACAGTTTGTCATACTTGGAAAGACAAGGAAAGACTTGCTTTTAATAAATCTTAAACTAGGTTCAACGCTACCAGCATTATGGAATCTAAAATGCAATTTTCCCAGGATAGAATTAACCTCTTTGATAATGTACGGAAGATTAAAATAGAAACTTAAATATTTATTTTGTGATGCAGTCTCTCAATTAACAATTACATAAAGAGGTACAAAAGATTAATATTATATAGAACAATCTAAAACTGTTATGTATTAGAAAGCATTATCTATAAATAATTTTAAAGACTAATATTTTAAAATACATCTATATTCCTATGAGGCAGTCCAGTTTTGGCTAAGCATACATAAAAGGCCTGTTTAGACATAGCTTTGTTGTGCTCCGTATGTATATAAAGGGCAGAATACTCAATATGTGAATAAATTATAGCTGTAATTACCTATTATAATGCAAAGGCAGAAAGCAGACTATGTGATAACCTAGCATGTCACATCCTTAACATCATTCTTAAATATCATGTCTGGTTTTACATTCATTCTCTGTTTCCACCATTCCCTCTATATTCAGTGCTCAACAAAATCTTTAGTTTTTAAATCAAATATGGGAAGGCACATTTGGGAGTTGAAAGCAGTCACCCATATGTCTGTCTTTATCCCTTAAGTTGGTACAGGACCTGCAGTGCAAATAATAGCACACCAATGTGTAAAGCAGAGATAATGCCTGCATTTATCCACGGAGAATTGAAATATGGGGTAAACTTCATGTTTATCTGCCCAGTGGCTATACCAGCGCAAATTACTTGGCTTCCTCCTCTCATCCACACTGATATCCATCCCAGTAGTCCCATTTCAGTTTCTTGGCTCTTTCCAAACCACTAGCCTTCTCCTATTCTCTATCTGGTCAACCCTCCTACATCTTCACTCCTAGGACTTTAGCATTAAGCAGAACTCTGGAAGCTTATCCAAAAAAGTACCCTCTAGGATGGCTCTCACTTTTACACTTCTATCACTCTTTTCACACTAACTACCCATTTTTATTTGAATTTAAAGCCTCTACACCAGCTATTCTTCAGTCCACCTGTCCCATTTTGGCCTCAGCACAACACTCACAGCCTGTATAGTTCAGTCAACCACTTCAGAGATGGGATCCAGTACACAAGAACTGTTTGTCCTCTAGTTCCCCAGAGTCCCTCTTTTCACCCTCTCTCCTACGGGGTAAATTCTAACTCCCCGTTTTGTCCTGTTCTAATGTCAGGTTCATTTGTCCCATGAGAAAGGCACAAGAAAACACAGACTGGTTCATTTTTTTCACTCATTCATTTCAACGCTACTTACTACTGAGTAATGACTAAGTATAAGCACCAAATAACCTCACTGCTATTTGACAATTTTTTATATCATTCATTGTTGATTATTACCAGCATTTTCTAAAAATGCTCCAAAATATTAGAGCATCTGGACCTCAATTTCACCCAGTTCCCCCCACCTCTCTGCAGGAGGACTTCATCTCTTAAGTGACTAATGAGATCAAGGCCACTCTCCAGACATGCTCATGTCCTTCCCTCCGCAGTGTGAACTCTCTGCCTCTCCACACATCTTTCATTCCTTTTTAGTGTCACAGGCACCACTGTTCCTCTTCCTTTCCAAACCTATTCTGTATTCCTCTCTGCCTAAGACCTTTATACCTCCTGTCTTACAAGCCCAGTATGCTTCTCCTGGGCCACGCACTGTCACGATGCTAGGGACACAACCACAAGTGAGGCCATATCCCAGCTCTCTAGCTCACCAGCTAGCAGGTCAGATGGGTAATTACATACACACTCTCACACACACAGATACTCATACAATTAGGGTGACCATAACAGTTCTCTTTCAAATTCAGACATGTTTGAGAGTGAAAGGGGATATAAAAAATAATTAATGGGCTCAACTGATTTACTGCAAGATTAATAACATTTTTAAAACAAGAGATAGTAACTGACATTTATTATGTAGTATGTGCCAGGTAGTATTCTAACTACTGTTAACTAATCTTTGCAACCATCTTATGAGGGAATTACTCTTATCACATCCCTTTTACACATGAAGAAACAAGTGCAGAGAGCTTAAGATGCTTGCCTAGGGTTCCCCAAGTGGGAAGCAGCAGCACTAGGATTCAAACCCTTTTAAGTCTACACCGATGATCCTAAATGGACAAGGAGTTGAAGAAAGGGAATGTAGCGGGTAGGTAGCAAAAGCAGTGCAATGAAAACTTTAGTGTTGACTTTCTCTTCTGCACCACAGTCCAACTTTCATTCCATTATTCAACCAAGCTAAGAGCACTGGAGACCTCCTTATTACCTATTCCACACTCTACTGGACTTATGTGTTGAAGAATTCAGAATTCTCCAGGTATGGAAAATACAATGGGGAACATACTAGCTCTTCAACATAGCTTCTTATCCTACATGATGATGTTGAAAAACTCCTTAGCCTAGGCATTCAGGATGTATATCATCTGGTTTGTAGTGAGATATTTCCTTTTCCCTTATCTTTTTCCTCTGATTCTAGTGACAGCATCCCATTTTCCATTGGGGTACTGTCCCTCCTCAGCTGGTGGACTGCCATCAAAAGTCAACATCTCTCTTACTTTAAGGGTGGACATGTGACCCAAATGAACCCACTGAATTACTGCTAACCCTCTAGACAAAGTGACTGGCTCAATGTGGGGATATGACCCCACTCAATGATCAGGACCAATTGATACAAGTCAATACTGGGTATTAGAGGTACCAAGAATCATATGAACTTTGCTGCTTTGTGGAAAGTGCCTGTCTGAGAATGAAGCTAATATAGGAAAATGGAGAAATAGCTGACATTAACATTGCCTCTGGCTTTTAGCTAGACAGGTTCACACATACTTTTTTTTTCAAACTCTGGGGTTTGGATGTGTTTCAGAATTCAGAATTCTTCAGGTGAGGAAGTACAACAGGGCCCACACTGAAGCTTATTAGATACACTTCAAACTGGATCAAGGACAACATCCCCATTAATCAAACTCATTAATATTTCTGCAACAAAAGAAATGAATGCCCTAATTAACATTAGTTTTACATGGGATAGGTTTTTCCATAAAGAAAGTGCAGATCAGGGAAGGTTTGGTTACAAAAAAGTTAACTTAGTTTTCAGAACTGCACAGGAAGGCATAAGGATCTGTTGAGACCAACAAACAGCCTGTTTCCTTACCTGCTTGTTTGTTACTTGCATTTAAACAGTAAGCTTTTCAACACTTGCATCTGAAACCACCCTACCTATATTCCCCTTGAGACTATCTGTACGTCCATTTTATTTTCCACTATTCTTATATATACATTTTGATTTTCAAATAAAAAAAAATCTTGCAACCTCCACACTGTATCCCTCTTATAATCCAAGACTGTCTAACTAGGAGATGAGGCGCATTTACTAGGTTGATTTTCTTGTCAATTGCTCGAGACCCGGAACTATCTCCAAGGCTGTTAGGGAAAAGTTGTAGCTATTACACATCCTCTTAGGAGGGAATCAAACACTGACTCCTCTCCCTTTCAGCCCCACTTATACTCCCTTCGAGGGGCAATCACAAGAATCTGGAAAATCACAAATTGCTCCACTACAGAAACTGACACACTAACCAGAATATCCCTTTTTTTTTTTTTTTTTTTTTTTTTAGAGCAATCTTTTTGTGTTCTTGGTGGGCTTATAGAGCAGGTAATGCCCCCATGCTTTGTTTTAGCTATACTACGTACATGCAGACTGATTTCACAGCAACCCTGTGAGGCAGATAGAGCAGGTATTACTGTCCCTTATTTGAACACTGAGGAACTGAGGGTCAGGTTGGTTAATAAGAAAATAGACCCTAGCGTTTCACTCACACCTAATTCCTAGTCATGTTTTCCTCCTGATTTCACTTGACTCCAAACATTTACTCCAACTGAAGAGTTTATTGTCACTGATTGTTCCTCCTTGGTTACCCTCAGATGTAGAGAGGTATAATCTGTTGAAACGAGTGAGAACACTACCTAAGTAACTTCAGTCTAAACTATATGTCAATTTTATTTTGATAAAAATTAACTGATTGTGTGTATTTAAATCTTCCAGCATGCCAAAATGTCTATAAGCATTTATTTTTACCAAAGTCAGCTGGCTTCCTTGTCATTGAATCTGACCTGAATTAACTGAATAATAAAATCCCAAGGCAGAACAATGCCTGAAGATACTTCAGCTTTGGGGGAAACCCAGACACTGCTTCGTATAACTTGAACCAACAACAAGAATACCCCTCCCTGCCCAGGGGATATTTCTGCGTCAGGACTCCTTTTCTCAGCCAAAGAGTCAGACATTGCTGAAAATTTTCCCAGCATACTACCCTGTTTCTCTGGATGACCTTTAGGGTGAGGACCTTTGGATATAAGCCCATGAAAAATAGTGATAAGGCAAATTCTACTGCCTTTGGGCTCACAAAAATGCGTTTTTTCATTTCACACAGTCCCCCCAAATTCCCAAATGACCACATACAAGCCACTCCTTGTCTATGAGGTTAATGCAACAGACCCACCATCATCAGGCCACGCACTCTGAATTGCTTTTTCCATGAAAGGTTCCTCTACTATCCCTCTATTTACCTCATTATAAGAAATATGCATGTGAAGAGTGGCTAGCAAAGGTCAGGGTTGAGGTTCATGGGCAAGAAGAGATGCCCTATGCAAAGCCAGCTACATCACACAGGGATCAATGTGGAGACTGCAGCATCAGTTTACTCTTCTGTTTACAAAATACCTAAGAATTTATGAGGGGAGGGGCACAGTCCACTCCCTTGCAAACTGACTAGCAGTGTCCCCTATTTTCAATGCCCCCATAAGCACCCAGAACTCAGCCCCCACTGCAAATCAACATTTTAAGCACTCCATATCACTGACAGGTCAAAATTAACCAGCAAGGTGGGATGCCTACAGGACATCTCTGAATAGGGTTTTTTCTTCTAAAACATTTCTTCCAATCTACTTGAAAAATGCTTCCTCTAACTTTACTCATACAAACTACACTCAGAATTAGGCAAGTTATATTTTCAACTATGATTTAACATCATTCTTTAGATATTTTTCTTCCCTTTCTTCCATCTCCTATTATATACCCTATAATTTTTAATGGAATATAACAAGAATCAATGAGGGAAGAGGACACTTTCAATGGGAAATCAGCAATAATTGTCTAGAATCCAACATAAAACTATTTTTAAAGTATGTTAAATTGTTACTTGAAATGGAAAATCACTATTCCTGTCTACAAGCTATGATTTAGTTCTTCAAACTCAGTCATCAAAAATTTATTTTTCCTCATCTTCACATTTTGCATCTTCCATTTTAAAAATGTCTTCCTTTCTCCTTCTCCAAAAGTTTGGATCTCATTTATTTCAACCTTTCTCCTCAGATTCAGATTCAACAAACCTTTCACTGCAAGCCTAACTATGTGCTGAGCAATGCATAGTTAACTCACTCTATTATCTAGAGATTTATCATTTTACAGATGAAGGAACAGGGACTCCATTAAGTTCAGTGACTTTCCTGTTTTCATAGCCTCGAAAAGTGGCCTCTCCAGAGTTCCCAAGTCCACATACTATCCATGGGGGTTCCAGGTGAAATATTTCCCTGAGTGTGGCTTGCATTTGGTTTTATCCTTCTGGATTCTTGTTCAAGGTAAGTTCTATAATTTGGGGAGAGAGTTTTGCTACTGGTATTCTCAAGCTTGAAATCAAAGATTGTAAGCAACTCACAGAAGGATAAATACAGCTATTGCACATTGCATGCAATCTGTTCACCATGGGTCCCTCTCCCTGGATTCAAATAACCAGATTTTAATTTTTTTTTTTGTAAATTTACTGCAAATGAAGGCCCGCAATTAGATATATGTCAGGTATTATTCATTAACACTATTTCAATTCTCTAACCAACAGATTGTTAGCTCAAAGGGTCAAAGCACATGATGAGTGAGGGAGGAAAGGCCTTTTCTTCCATCCTGGGGCAGCACCTTCTATGCTTAGCCAGCCCAGTAGGTGCTGGTCAGAATAGGTACTAAGAGAGCTTGTAGTTAGTTGCTTGCAGGAGAGGAAAGGCAGAGCATTCTATAACTAACTCTTATCACCAAGCAAAATATCATACATTCTGACATGACAACTCCTAACAACGAAGGTGGTTAAGCGTCACTTCAGAATTTCAAGGTATAACCATTCACAAAATATAAATACCTTATGAAAATCCACCAAAACATAATGCTATCTCTATAACCAAAGGCAAGGAAACACTCCTTTGTGTTCCCTTCCAGAAGTCAAGCACGTCCTTTTGGTTGGTTTGCTTCCTTTTTGTGTTATTCTGAACATTCTATTTTTTTATGAACTGAAGAGGCATGCCTATCATTTTCCATAAAAATCTCCAGTCCAGAAATTTTATATCTGGTGGCTTTGAAAGGCTAAGACGTTACACAAAATATTACATTGATATTCTGAGCAAATGGTCAAAACTGTACTTTTAACAGAGGTAAAAATGCACTGCCTTACTCACCTAGTATATCATACCAAAAATATCAACAACACTACCAAGACAGTAAGTGACTTCAAAATAATGAGTCCAACCTGCCACACATATGATGAGACAGACATCCAAACCCAAATGGGTAAAAACAGGAGAACATTCCAGAGACATTTACAAATTAGTTACTGCCCTCCACTGATCCACAGCTGGTTTACTGAAGGAAAGAAAGAATAACAAAAGGATGTCTAAAGTGTTAAAAGGTCAGAGCAGTAAAGAATGAATAAGAAATACATTTGGCTTTTACAGTGCAAAGATATTGCACGTGTGAACTCAATTTACTACCCCAAAGACTTAGCAAAGGCTTAAGTTCCTTTGATCTCCAGAGGAAATGCTTTACACTGTAGAATAGCTGATCTTTTTACACTGGTTCAAGGGGTCCTCTGTAACCTCTACAAACACTAAATTTCCTCACTGGCATTGTAAAAACCACAATAAACAGTTCTTGGTATTATCTGTATGTAAACTTTCTTAGTACTACTTTTTAAATGAAAAGCCTTGAATCTTCATTATAATGCCCTTTGTAAAAAGTCAGGCAGAGGTTGCAGGCCACTGTCATGTTTGCTTGTTCAAAAGTGGGTTTGGTAATAATTTCTCCTTTCTCACTATGCCAGATTCTGCAGTATCTAAGTTCTATTCAGTTACTTTGGAAAGATGCAGGTGTTTCTTCCTTTGCAAGTCACGAAGTTTCTTACAAATTCAGGTTTGCTTGAGCTAACTATCTGTGAATGAAGAACAGGTATTTGCTTCTGGTCTACCATAAAGCAGAATTCAGAGAAATAGGGATTTTACTTGCTTACTCCTCCCCACCTCTCACAAGGAAGGGAAGGACTCCCTGAAAAGCTAGATTCACGGGAAGTGAACCTAAACAAGAAAGTCCTAGTGTGAATCATGGCCTTGCCACGCTTTAAGTGGGTGACCCTGTGGGTGTCAACTTCTCAAGAGTCTTAGTTTCCTCATCTGCTGTATGTGGATGAATATTCACCAAATGAGGTTCATATGCCTGGCAAATGGGAGGCTCTCAGTGTTAGCTGAACCTGAGAAGTCAGTCAGTCTCTGGAAGATGAATGTGACTCTGCCAGTGCCAGTCTTCCCAGTTACATCCTAGGGTGTACACATAGCGCCCAACTTTAAGTTCATATAAAAAGCCATGGACTCAATGTTTTCTTCCAGGGAAAAAGAAGCCAATAACAAGCATTAGAATGGAGCTCTTCTGCCAATGAGCGGCACTCGGGCAACAAAATCTGGCTGGGCTTCCGTTACTCCCTTGGAGGCAGAGACAAACCGTGCCCCTTGCCCCAGTAGCAGTCCTCCGCGGGACCCGCTGGTCTGGATTAGGTACTCCCTCTGCACCCTCAAAGAGCAAGACCTCGCACTCCGCTCCTGAACCTTCCCTGCTCCGTCTCCGCTCCCGATATCGCGTTCTCTAGGCGGCCGGGGACAGGGTGGAGGAGCCCCGCGTTCCTGGGTGTGCAGCCCAGTGGCCTCAGAAACCGTCTGTGAGCTCTCCTCCTCCTCTAACAGCCGGCACCTTCTCTCCATTCCTTCCCGCAGCGCACTCGGGGTGCGTGCACCCTGAGCTGTCCCCAAAGCGCGCTTCTGGAAGGGTGCCATCCAGCACCTTCTCCTCCCAACCCGGCGGAGTCTCCCCTGAGGCCGGCCAGGGCTCCTCCTCAGGCCAGCCCCAGAGAAGCTTGCCCGAGCGGGTCACTTTCTGGGACTCACTTACACAGCCCTCTCCACCCCCATTTCTCCAGGGCGTGCGGGGAACAGAACGAGGAACCCAAGACCATGTAGCCCGGAGTACCTTTAATTCTCTTGCGCTTCCAGTCATCCCCATAACATCGCCTCTATTTACTGGCTTTTCCCTCCAGCAGCTCTGCCTAAAGCCACCGAGCAGAACCCCACGAAACCTCGCGTTCCCGCTGCCCGCCCAACTTTTACCCACTGCTCAGACTCCCCATTTTCCGGACCAGAACCCACTCAGTGGGTTTCAGAAGTTTCCCACGTCCCATTCGCCAACCCCTTCCCAAGAGCCCCCACAAGGATCTGGCTCAAGGATCAGGCTCAAGGCGAGGAGGCCGGGAGGTCTCCCCCAAATTTGCGCTCACCCGGGTCCCGCCCCCCTCTCCCCTCTACTTCTTTTCTGCTCCCCTGGAGCTCCAGACCCAGCGCCTCCAGCGTCTCCAGCGCCAGCAGTTCTCTCGCCCAAGAGGAGGAAACTTCTTTCTGGGCTAAATTCAGGTTCAAGCAGAAAAGGGCTTCCTTCCCCACCGGTACCAGGGCGCGCTCACCCCGTAACCCCCGAAAGACCTCATTTCTCCTCCTCCCCATGCCCACCCTCTGAGCCGTTTTCTCGGGTTACTAGTGCTAATTAGAATTTCCAGGTCAAAAGGTCCAGTCGTAGCTGAAAGCACCACGGGGGCACTCCGGATTTTCCCGGAGACCCTACCAGTCCCGCGTGGCTTGCAAGAGACAAGTAAACAAAACACGAGCCCCGGCAACTTTGGGCGTGTGTGTCTGTCTGTGTGAGAGAGCGAGCGAAAGATAGATCATCGCCCAAGAGTTAAGACAACAGCTGCTACAGCACATCTGGAAGAGGGGGAGGGGGCCGACGCGGAGGGGGTCAGAAGCCCCCAGCAGTCTCAGGGCCCAGCCCAGCCCGTCGTTCGTTACCTGTCCTATGTTGATGAATCCGTACTTGCTGGCTATGCGGTCGGCCTCCGGGAAACCGCCGGCGATTTTGACTGCCCAGTGGTTGGTGTAGACGCGCGTCCGGCACACTGGAAGCAGGCAGCCCCCGAGCAGCGCCAGCACGCACAGCAGGTCCAGGCGTCCCGGGCAGCAGCAGCGGCTTCCCCAGCCCATGGTCCCGGCGCCTCGCTGCTCCCCCGCTCGCTGGCTGGCTCCGCGCACTAAGCGGCGCGCACAACTAACTTCTCTGGCCTGGGCCGCCCGGGCGCGCAGCCCCGGGCCGTCGCGGCTAGCAGCCCCGGGCGGTCGTGAGGAGGCGGCTAGCCCGGGCAGGGAGCAGAGCAGCGAGTCTCGCGCTGGCTCCTAGACCATTCCTGGGGCTGCGGGGACTGCTGCTCCCTGCTCCACGGCCCGCAGGGCGGTCGGCGATGCTCCCTGGCTAGGACGCAGAGGCGGCTGAGTGAGGCGGGAGCCCTCCGCAGTTGGGTCTCGTCCGGCTCGGCTCCCGGACTCTCCGACTAGCTCTTGCTCCTCCCGGGGCCCCCGAGCGCGGCGGAGATGGCCGGCGGGGGAGGTACAGGCAAAGGCCGGGCGCCCCCTCTGCTGGCCCGGACTCCAAGCACTAGCTTGCTCCTTCCCTGCGCTGCCTCTGGCTCCGAGCAGCGCGCGGAGATTCTGAGTGGCAATGGCAGCAGCGCCTGCTCTGCATAAATGACTCCCCCCGCCCCCCTTCACACCCCTCCTTCCCCTCATCCCCCTCCTCCTCTCCCTCCTCCGCCCTCTCGAAAGCGGCCGCAGCCAGGCGCCAACCAGGTCCTAGCGCCCCCGTGTTCGCTCAGCTGTAACCTCCAGGGTCCCGGGCAGCAAAGGCGAATCTCTGGAAAAGGCTGAGAGCAGAGCTCCGAGATCTTGGTGTTACCGCCTTTTCTCCCCTCCCTGCTGAATGTGTATGAATTTACCTCCACTTCCCAAAAGATTACAGAGATTTACATGCCGGTTGAGTTAAGCGCCCTGAAGATTCATTCATCCTCGCTCTAAACGTCTTTAAACAACTAAGCATTTGAGACGGGAGGTCACTTGCGTGTCAATTGCAGAACAAATAACCCGAGATTTTCACTTCGTTAATTCTTCATGCTTTTCAGTAACTGTTTATTTTACACATTCTGCTCCCGGGAGAAGCTACCACACAGGACGGTCAGTCGCATCGACTGTTACAAAGCCAGTCACCGCAGCCCCGAAGTCAAGTCTGTTGCCCGGTGACTTTCGAAATCGGCGCATCCAATACTAGGCAATGCCTCGGGAAAAATTCCAGCCATGGAATTGAGGAAAGATGTTTCTGTGAACATTCGGCATGCAAGTGGATGGAGACCTTGGGCTAAGGGAACAGCTTCATTCATTTGTTGGATTGCGTCTGATGAGGTTCTTTCCATCAAGAGGAAACTTTTCCAACTTTTCTGAGCACAGCTCTGTAACAGTGAAAGTCTATGATATTAAAAGGACCGCAAAGGAAGTTCTAATGAAATAGGTGGCCGCGTCACTTTCATTTCTGTGTCATGCTCTGTGACTGCAGAAGGCAGGAGGGAGCTCAGATTAAGCCTTTTCTGGCTTCTCCTTCAGGGGAGAGGGGGGTGGAGGACTAGGACGGGGTGGTTTATGGTGAAAAGAAAAATTACCCCTTAGGAAATAATTTATCTGGCCTTAAAACTATTTGCTGTAGCTCCAACTGTCCCCCACCCCCCCACTTTTGTCGCCTCCTTCCACTCCGTTCCTTATCTTTCTTCCTGAGTGCTAGTTAAATGTGTTTGAGGTTAATTAGCCCATCACACCTACAGCTTTGGGTAATGATTCTTTTATCAGCAACATACTTGCAAACTTAAAATTCCACTAGCACCTTTGAGCATAACATTTTATGACATTTTACATATTATATAAGTTTGCTATACTATTTAATCTTGAAAACAACTCCACAAAAATAACATTATCCCTATATTACTGATAGATACATACAGGATGAGATGAACTAAACTATTTGCAGAAGGGCATGTATTTTATTCATTTATTTATTTGACTGGCTCAATACATCTTTTATGAGCACCCAGCATGTGCCATGCATTGTTCTGGATGCTGGAGAAAAAAGGAGGGAGGAGGTGGGGGAGACATGGAAGATTAGTGAAATTCAGACTCTCTGAATACTCTACAATAAAGGCGGTTTGTTATTATAATTATAAAGTGGAAAAGCATAAGCTCTCTTTTCAGAGTTTAGAGTTTGGGTACAGTCCCACTATTGGCCAGTACCTTTGGACGCTTCATCCTTCCCCACACATGGAGACTAGAAGGTTCACAATCTGTTATATCACTGTTAACCGCTGCCCTGACCATCTGCATCCATGCATGGGGACATCAGATTATTCCTGTAAAAGCTGATGTGTTTCAGATGGGATGAGAATAGTTCAACCAAGATTCAAATCTCAACACACTCATAAGGGACAGTCTCCCTTCCTTTCAGAACTGTGGACTTTTGCTGTCAGATGGGAGGAAGGGCCTGGCCAACTAGGATCGACAGGATAGTGACCACTGCACGGGGTAGGAGTCAAGTTTAAAGCATGCTCTATGGTTTTCTCTCTGAGACTCAAGGAGTGCTATTGTTTAGGACTACAAAGGCAGCACAAAATGCTTCTCTTTCAAACCCTGGTTGCCCCTGGGCTGCAAATTATGAATGAAATGAGGAGGAATCACTCCATCTGGTCTCCTGAGGCCTGCAAGTTATTTTCTTGGGGATGGCAAAATTGATTATTAATATTTTTTTTTCTACATAGTGTCTTTCTCTTTTTCTTTCCACTAATTCTCTTGCTTTCTGCAAGCATGCCCTGGTTGGTGCACACAAACATAACAATCATTGCATTGAACATGAGAGAGAATTGGAAAATGAGGTAGGAAGTGGGTAAACCACTTTTCTGCTTTGTAAAACAATCCCCGGGCCAACATTTAGCTTACTCAAAGGGCATATTCTTTCATTCAGATTCATATGTATTTAAAAGGGAAAAACTTAGCTCCATTCTTTAAAAGAAAGATTTGGAACTCTCATTCATCTGTTAAATAAAATGTATGAATATAGATTCATTTCTCTTGTTGTTCATAGCTTTGACAGTTATCGTCCAGTTGCATCATAGGTACTTTTTCAAAAGGTATGGTTCCTAAACCTAAAAGATATCAAAGTCTCTCTCTTCCATTGATGAATAGGCACACTCTGCTTTCTGCTTAGGGATTTACCTTAATGAACTCATTAGCTATTTGCTTCCTTGGGTAGAGCCCTGTTTGCCAAAAATGAAGCTTCCAAATAAAGATCAGTAGCTACAGCAAAGAACTTGCCCTTAGGTTCTATATTACAAATGCCTCAGTAGCCAAAGAAAGGAAGAACTGATAGAATAATAGTGGTTAGTGAAAAATCATCACTAACTTTGGAAAAGAACTTGAAATTTGAGCCTTGCACAGATTTTTTTTATTATTTTTTATGCAAAGAATGGCATCCCAAGATTTTACCCTCAATTCTTCTTCTGTAATGTGCTGTGTAAAGGGTGACCTGGCAGTTTTAAGTTTTACTCTGCCATATACATAGCAATATATTACTTGATAATGAGGCCTCACTAGTGTTTGGCATCTCTGACAAGGTCACTTATAGTTCTAAAAGAAAATTTTACTGAACTACAATGAACATAAATCTACGAAGTTTGGTAAAAAGAAGCAAGCAAAAACGCCATAAAGGCATGTGTTGAAACTCTGCAGATTGAATTATTCTGGGAAGACTTGGCTGATGAGACATCTCATTTCCTCCTCTGCAACATCCATCGCTTGCAATTAACCTTCAAGATCTCTTCTAACCTGAGATTCTGTTAAGCAATGGTAAATTGGTAAAGGGCAGGTTGAAGTTGACCAATGGGAAAAAGTTCCACTGGCATTTCACTGCCCATGAGAAGAACTACCAAGTCCTTTGGATCCTAAACAGTTTTCCAATGTGTCCAATTCAGAACTGGCAATGAAAATACATCAAATTTAAAATATTACTTTATAAATATAAAATAGTATTAATTATTATTATTATAAATTATCGACTGACCCTTGAACACTGCAGGTGTTCTACTTACAGAAAATACTACATATTTTCTTCAATAAATATATTGGGAGGTTTTTGGAGATCTGCAACAATTCAAAATAACTCTCCGACAATTCTTATAGCCTAAAAATTAAGAAAAAGGTATGTCATGGATGCATAAAATATATGCAGATATTAGTCTATTTTATTATTTATTACCCTAAAGTATACCCAAATTTATTATGAAAAATTAAAATTTATCAAAACTCTGAGACAGCTGGTTAGCCACATGTAGAAGACTGAAATAGGCCCCATACCTCTCACCACTGATAAAAAGTAACTCTTGCTGGATAAAAGACTTAAATTTAAGACATGAAACAATAAAAATTCTAGAAGAAAATGTGGGGAAAACTTTTGACAAAATTGGCCTGGGAAAAGACATTATGAAGATGACCCCTTGGCAACTGTAGCAATACCAAAAATAAATAAATGGGACATGATCAAGCTAAAAAGCTTCTGCACAGCTAAAGGTACCACAACGAAAGCAAACAGACAGCCTTCAGAATGGGGGAAGATGTTTACATGCTATAAGTCTGACAAAGGGCTGATAACTAGAATGTACAGAGAAGTCCAATTAATCAACAGTAAAAGAGCAAACTGGTGGTGCCTGTAGCTCAGGTAGCTAAGGCGCAAGCCACATACAGAGGTGGTGGTTTCAAATCCAGCCCAGGCCTGCCAAACAATGACAACTACAGCCAAAAAATAGCTGGGTGTTGTGGCAGGTGCCTGTAGTCCCAATTATTTGGGAGGCCAAGGCAGGAGAATCACTTAAGCCCAAGAGTTGGAGGTTGCTGTGAGCTGTGACGCCACAGCACTCTACCCAGGGCTATAGCTTGAGGCTGTGTCAAAAAGAAAAAAAAAAAGCCAACAACCCCATTTCTTTGTGGGGAAGAGACTTGAACAGAAACTTCTCTGAAGAAGACAGACAAATGACCAAAAAACACATGAAAATATGCTCCTTGTCCCTAATTATCAGAGAAATGTGAATCGAAACTATACTAAGGCGTCACCTAACTCCACAGAGATTAGCCAACATCACAGAGTCTCAAACCTGCAGATGCTGGTGTGGATGCAGAGGGAAGGGAACACTTTTTTTACACTGCTGGTGGGATCCCAAACTAATAGAACCTCTATGGAAAGAAGTATGGAGAGTGCTCAAAGAACTAAAAGTGGACCTTCCATTTAATCCTGCAATACCATTACTAGGTATCCACCCAGAAGAAAAAAAATTACCACAAGGACATTTGCACTACAGTGTTCATTGCAGCCCAATTCACAATTGTCAAGACATAGAATCAACCCAATTACCCATTAGCCCATGAGTGGATGAGCAAACTGTGGCATATGTACACCATGGAGTACTATTCAGCCATAAGATGTAAGCACTCCAATTTGTACAAATAATCAACACACTGAAAATGGCATAAATGTATTTATGATCTGTGTACAAAAGACTTAATAAAAAAATAAAAAATAAAATTAATTCTACTAAAAAAAAAAAAAGAAAAGAAAAGATGGAGACTTTATATCTTTTGTGTTTACCTGGATGGAGTTGAAACACATTCTTCTTAGTAAAGTATCACAAGAATGGGAGAGGGGAGGAGGTGGAGTATCCCGTGTACTCAATACTAATATGAAACCAATATAGAAACAAACACCTACAGGAAAGAAAAACACAAATATAGTCTAGCAAGGGGGAGGGGAGAGAGAAGAAAAGGAGGGGAAGAAGGGAGGATAGGGTGATTGGTAAGATCTCGCCCAATGACCACAATGTGAGGGTGTTCAGCATGTCCCTGGGTGAAGGGCTCAACCACAACTTTGAACTTTACCTTAGAAATGAAAAGAATGTAACCTAAATATTTGTACCCTCATATCCTTCTGATATTAAAAAAAAATTATCAAAACTTAAGGCACAGAAATGCTTACAGATCATATCTGGCACCACTGATAGTCAAGAGAAATGTAAATAAAGATGTAATATTAAATCATAACTGCATGAAACTAATTGTCATACACATGGTACTACTCTAATAATCTCATAGCTGCCTCCTGTTGCTATTGAAGTAAGCCCAAGTGTTGCAAGTATGTGCTTAAAATGCTGCATGATAGTCTGACCAATAAATTGTGTATTGTAGTGAAAAGTGATCTCTCATGGTTCTTCCATATTTTTCACCACGCTCTGTGCAATACTGTAAATCCTGAGCAGCACCACGGGACCCACATGAAGCACCACTAGTAATGCTGGGAATGCTGTCAAGTAGAGAAGAGTTATGACATTACAAGGAAAAGTTGAATTGCTTGGTACATACTATAGATTGAGGTCTGCAGTTGCTCTTGCCTGCCATTTCAAGATAAATGAATTCATCATAAGGACCACTGTAAAAAAAGAAAACTCAGTTTGTAAAGCCATCACTGCAGCTACACCAGCAGTTATGAAAAACTTGCACTTTTTGTGGAATACATTTTTATTTTGTTTTGAAAATGCAATTTTTATGTGAGTGCAGTATTGCTATAAGAAAGACATACCTATAGTCTCTAATATGACTAGAAAAAGAGTGAAGCCATTATATGACTATTTAAAGCAAAAGGAAGCTAAAGAATTCAAAGCTCAAGAATTTAATGCCAGCAAAGGATGGTTTGATAATTTTAGAAAGAGGTATGGCTTTAAAAATATCAAGAATGCAGGGGGAGGAGCTTATGCTGTACATTGTATAATATCTATAACATATAAAATATGTACTAATCAACTATTTATGTTATCACTAAGGCTTCCTGTCAATGGTAGACTATTAATAGTTAAATTTTAGAGGAGTCAGAAGTCATACATATTCATATTTTTGACTATGCAAGGGTTGGGGGGGGGTCAGTGCCCCTAATCTTATATTGCTGAACAGTTAACTGTGCAATACTACCATTTATTTATTTATTTTATTTATTTATTTTTTATTATTATTATTATTTTATTATTATTATAGATGAAAATATGCACCATAGATGTGGCCCAACCCATCACCCTCCCTCCACCCAAACCTCCCCCCTCCCTTCCCCTTCCTTGGTTCTTAAATGCTTTTAGCTGGAAGTTACAAAATCATTTCTATCCTGTCTTTGAAGCATATTAGAGGGCCACATCTGCTTTCAAAAAGCAGTTGAGCACAGCCCTCTTGTGTTGCAGCAAGTGATGTCTCCCACAGAGTTCTAGGTTTTCATGTGTCTCCTGATTAATTAATTCTTGTCCTTCTATTCATCACTTTGAGGCTTTTATGACCTCTGAGTAAGACCACTGTTTCGGCCTCATCCATAAATACTTTCCTCTGTGCCACGTCCTCTCCCTTGTTCATATTGCACATAGTCGCAGAACAAGTTTCCTGAAGTGAAAGAGATTTCTGTTCAACCTCGGACCCAAATCATCCATTTTTTTTTTTTTTTCCTATTGGCTCATCTCGTAACGTATTATGACCATGAGGAGTTAGATGTGCTGAGACCAGTAGTGGAGTAGACATCTGAAGTCAACCTCATCCACTGTAACTGAGAAAACATTACAGAGAAACATTTAGGAACAAGCTTGACCTCTCCATGAACATAATGATAAACAGAACGTGGTGTTCATCCAGACAAGAAGCTGGCATCAAACATGCTCAGTGAAGAGAGAGATGGGTCTCATTTCAGTTAGGCAGACCAGGAGTGTGAGAACTTTACTTATATAAAACTGGGGCCCAGGAGTAGACTTTGGTCACTGGGCAGTGTTGAGGGATTGGTATCTGTGCTGGGGCATCGAGGCATGATAGGTTATGAAGGTGAGGACACATGTTAGAGAAGACAGCTAGGACTTAGAGACACACAGTTATCTCCAAGGCAGTGGCTTTTAAAATCTTTTTCTGCCTTTTTATGCTATTTCAAATAAAACATTCACAACCTTAATATGTAAGTTAGATGACAGCAAGCTTCTTTGGGGGTAGATACCATTTCCATTCCTTCTTTCTATAGAGTAGCAACCCCTGAAGTAACTTCTCAGCACTCCTAGGGTTTCATTGGATGAGCATATAAAGTTCTTATTTAAAGGAATGTGCAGATATGTCCACGCCAAATCCTGTATCCTCAGAGTGGGAGAGAAGCAGAGGGTCAGGTGAGTATCTGTGGTACAGAAACTGACCAGTGCTATACTGAAACCCCTGTGTGATGAACCAGACCAAGCTTTTAACTGCATTTGACTGATGCAGTTTCCACTTAGATATAGGAGTAGAAAGGTCCTATGAGGAGGTGAGAAGGGACCTGCATGCGGGCAACACCCATCTCTTCCTTTTTTCTGTCCCCATAAAAGAAGTGTCCTTTCTGCAAGAAAGGTGTCTGTGCTGTGGATCCCAGTCCCTGACATATCTTCAAGAACTTTGCTGCTGAACTTCGTCCTCTCTTGCATCCCTAGTCTCTTCCTGTCTATGGAACCATTTATTTTCTGAACATGATTTGGGGTGTTCCAAAACAATTACAATAATAACATCAAAGATCACTGATCATAGCTCACCATAAGAGATACAATAATAACAAACATTTGAAATACAGGGAGAATTGCCAAAATGTGAGATAAAGACATGAAGGAAGCACATATTATTGAAAGAATGGTGCCAGGGTTGCCATAAACCTTCAATTTACAGAAAATGAAATATCCCCAAAGTGAAATAAAGACAAGCGCTCTGAGAGAAGGCATGCTTGGGTCTAGGCCTACCATCCAAGCACAAAGCCTAAACCTCACTCAGAGTTCCCCCTTTCTCTCTCCCTTCTCCCACCCATGTCACCACTGAGAATTATTCTTGATCATATCACGTAAATAGACTTTAAATCTCTTTATTCCCTTCTACTCTCACTTTCATCTTCCTGGCCTGGACTCTGGTGATTTCCCACCGGCCCAATAGTTTTCTGCCTGACCCCCCAACTTTCATTCTTGTTCAACACAAATCTAATCCTTCATAGTCTCCAGATGTTAACATGCAAATTTTGAAAAATCACATTAATCCTTTGCTTAAGAACCTAATTTCTTTCCAGAGGCCAGGGATGCGACCCTCCTGGCCCTTTGTGCAAGGCCTCAGTCAAGGAGGTTTCACTTCTTTGCTCTCTGTGCTCTGGGCACGTTCACCCTCAGACAGTGTCTAAAACAGCCCTGGTTCTCTGCCACCTCCATACTTTTGCAGCTGCCAGTCTCCTGTCTGGAATGCTTTTACCTCAGCTCTTCTCTCACTCAAAATAACCCTCTTAGACATCTTTAAAATTCTCCGGCACTGACCTGGGGGCTTTGCACATAGTAGGCATCCAGTGCAGGATTGATGATTAATTGACTCTATCCAGTGGTGTAACCTTTAGGGTAGGTGTCCTAAAAATCAAAATTGTTGTATAAAATAAGGTGCTGCCAGTCTTGGTTATTATTATTGAATTGCATCGATTTCCTTGATGGTACTTAATACAGTACATAATAATTTGGTTGTGACTATTTGCATGATGTCTGACTCCCACTTAAATAAACTTTTTATAAGAGCCAGTTCTATTATTCTTCTCATATCCTTAAGTCCTAGAAACATTTTGAGTCTGTAAACATGTTTCCAGTGAATGAATGGAAGGAGTGAGGCACATATGCAACACAGGTCTTAAAACACATTGTTTTCAGGATAAAATTTCAAAGATTCCCTTAGAGAGACTACTTTTTTCTTTTTTTCTAGCCACCTGTCATCTATACTCGCATTCTACCTCCTCTGTAAAGGTGCCCTTCATCTCTCCAGTGCTGAGCTCTAGTCACCGTCACATATCGTGCACTTATGCTATAGTACATGTTGTTGTTCATTGTGTGTGTGCTTTTTTCCCAGCCAACACCCATTTATTGGGCACCTGTCCTGTACCCACTGGTGCACTTGCAGCCTCTAATGTGTGTTTTATTGATCTTGAGACGGTGAGACAGTTTCAGAATTCTCCAGCATTGACCTAGGGGCTTTTCACATAGTATGCATCCAATAAATGATTGATGATTAATTGATTCTATCCTTGATGCATGGCTCCTATCCATTGGTATAACCTTCAAGATGTTTTAAAAATAAAAAAAAAGTTATTGCAGTTTTCTTTCAAAATGCAAAGTGATCCACTACTTAAAAAGGATTGTGAGAATCTCAGATGCTTATTTTTATCAATTATTCATTTACTTTCTAGACTTGTAACTTACTAGTTATGTGACCTTAGATAAGTTTCATAACACCAGTTGTCTTCAATTTTATCATCTATATAGTGTGTGTGTGTATATATATTTATTTTATTTTATTTTATTTTATTTTATTTTATTTTATTTTATTTATTTTTGAGATAGAGTCTCACTATGTCATCCTCGGTAGAGTGCAGTGGCATCTCAGCTCACAGCAACTTCAAGCTCTTGGACTTAAGTGATTCTCTTGCCTCAGCTTCCCAAGTAGCCAGGACTATAGGCACCTGCCACAACACCCAGCTATTTTTGTTGTTGTTGTTGCAGTTGTCATTGTTGTTTAGTAGGCCTGGGCCAGATTTGAACCCACCGGCCCCAGTGTATGTGGCCGGCACCCTAACCACTGAGCTACAGGTGCTGAGCCTATATAGTATATTTGGGGATATAATGATAACTACCCAATAGCATTATTATGGATTAACATATGTTTACTGGTTAGGATGGTTCCTGACATAGAGTATTCTCCATAAATACAGTTTATTTTTAGCACCTGCTCTATGCCAGTGATTTGTGAGGGATGAGATAGTCTTTTGCCAGTAGCTACTCACACTGTGTTGAGACTGATGGTATTGTATGGTTGATTTCACATTATAGACCACTTCTAGGTTGTGAAGACATTTACTCATCTCTATCTCATGCTAGTTAGGGATGGTTAACATACCAAACACTGTCATCACACTGTTGTCTTTAGAAATAGGAGATCACAACAATGACCCTAAATCTTTACCCTCTCTGTGTCTATGTCCTTTACTATGTAACCATGTAATGCCTCCCACTCTGACATTAGACAAGACCAGAGGACTTGATTTGACCACTGGAGGCTGAAAAATAGTTTTGTGAGAGGCTTACCTTCTGTCCTGCCTCTGTCACTGCAAGACAGCATTCTTGAGAGTGGTGGGTGTGTTCACACTCTAGTCTCTGGAAACTGTAGATTTATTCTGATACGTAGCAAGAGGGATTTTGTTTCAGGCATAATCAAGGTTACAGACATTAAGAGTAGATTATCCTGAATTATATGGGTAGTGCTAATGTGATCCCAGTTTGATAACAGAGAGTTGACTTAGGCTGGAGTGCGGAGATGAGCAGAAAAGGAGATGAGAGATACAGCAGAGGGAAAGTCAGGAGATTCCAGGCAGGGGAAGGATTCTGTGCCCTGCTGCCAGCTCTGAGTTGTACAACCATAAGGAAAGAGATTCTGCCAACAACCTGAATGAGCTTGGAGGTGAATTCTTCCCAGAACCTCACAATAAGAGCCTGGTGGCTGACAGCTTGAGTTCAAAGTTGTGAAACCTGGAACAGAAAAACCAGCCAGGATAACCCAGACTTCTGACCTACAGAATTGTGAGATAACAAATGTGTGTCGTAATGTGCTAAGACAGCAATAGAAAACTGATATACTGGCTTAGACCAGAGCAGAGCTGAGTTGCCCTACTCTTTCTTGCCAAGTACAGTCTAGACGAGTCAACAGTAGCCAACTCCAAGATGTGTGAATGTGTCCAACCAAGATCAGAGGGGCCACCTTGGCAGCCACCCCCGATGCCTCAGTAACACACAATTACTGTGTGCCTCTGACATTTCGGTGTTGTTATGCAACACTGTGTGACATGGATAGCTGACAAGGAGGCCAAGGACAAAGACAGCTTGGTGGATGTTATACTTGAAATTCTCTCTGAGACTAGGGAATAAGAAAAATTTCCTGTTTGCTTAGTTATGTTCATGGATCAAGATTCTAAGGTGGGTTCCAACAGAAATACCCTATAAGGAAAAGGGGATGGATGGCCCATCGATGTTATTGGTCATTTATTTATGAGGATTGTTTGCATCTCAGGGGAGATGGAAGGTACTAGAGCTGTACTTCTACTAGCTGTGTTTTTTGGTAACCAGGCAATTCTCTGCACACAGAACCATCTTTCAATTGGTTCTGTTTTCTGAGTGGCCTAATGCGTCCAAATGATCTTTACATTTTGGAAGATTTAAATTCATAAAAAGGAAACAAAAAGCATCAGCCAAGCTGATGCTTTGCTGAACTATGAAGTAGACAAAAAATCCAAATGAAGCCGTTTAATACTTAGATTTAAATGAGAGAGAAATTCCATAGAGTTAAATAAAGCATAAAATGGATATTTCTATTAAGGCTATCTTAGCTGAAGCAGCTATTTAAAAAAAAAATCAAAATTAATGTAATTCTGGCTTAATTTAGTTTTGTTTTATCAAGTCAGCAGAGTTAATTTTATGTCAGTAAAAAAAGAAACTCAAGCTGTGCAAATCATTTTACACTCTATGTGAATTTCTGGAGGAAATACTAAAAACATATTTAAATTGCACCGCAAGAACTGTGAGTACATTTAATTTTACATTTTAAAAAAAGTCATTTGTGTTTCTTTGAGAATAAAGCATCCAAACAAAACAAACCTTTCTATAATTCAGTGTTTGGGACACAGTGGGTTACAAATTGAAGAAATCTCCTCCCAGGCTAAAATAAACAACTGCCTACCATATTGTTCTTAAGATCAATACTAGACTCAGCAAGGCTGGGGTTTGTGCCTGCCTGTTTTTTCTCTCCAGCAGTTTAAGGTAAGTGTCCACACTGTTTTATGAATGGAGATTTGGTTCCTGGTAGTGGACTCAGCTGTTATTGTGCACAACTAAAGGTGTGAGTTTTGATCTTCTGAGTGATGTAATCTGGTCTTAAAGTTGAGGGCGGCGTTCACTGTGAACTTGTCCCTATAGGTAAATAATAACTGAAGAAATTGTGAAAGAGATCTAAATAAATGTTACATGATCACTGCCCAGCCCAACTGTACCTTTGTACTAGTGTCTAAAAAGGAGAAAAGTCAATGAGAATTCATATACCACATGCTTCAAAAAGATGAAATTAAAGCCAGTCTTTTGCTTTACAGATCATTTTAATGGATTGAAATTTATCCTGGGGTGTGTGTGTGAGGAGGTGATGTGGCATGAGATTTGGTATCTGTTGAATATACCCGTAATGACCCACTTTTCATCTTATTTTGAGAAAGGGAAGAATCGATCTAAGTCTTTGTAGGAGAAAGGTAACTTCATTGTTGTATCTGAGAGGGAAAATAGAATTAGTATGAAAAAATTGATTCTGTCAGCAGAATGGAACTGAAATTTTAATGGAAAAATGTTTATAAGTGTGTGTGTTTTCCTCAGCACAGAGACATGCCAGAAAACTCATAAACATTGCTGATACTTCAGACATATATTACCCGAGCAAAGGAAGAAGAAAAACATTAAAGAAAAAATACTTCACTGTGTTTCTGTGTGGCATCTACTGTAGCTCCAGAGATCCTTGTCATCTGATAGAATTTCTGAATATTTTAAGGCAATTTCCTCAAAAAGTACATGATTTATTTACTTTGAATGAGAATTAGATATGTTTTTGACATTATTTGCATTTTTAGTTTATTATTCATTCCTTGCATTCATTAGACATCTATGAAGGTGTTGCTCTATTTAACATATTTCATACCTATAGCAGACCATTTTTGAATGCCCTCCTCCCTATATTACAGCATCATTTTCTCTAATAATGATAAAGTGAAAGAAATATACATACAGAAGATTTGCACGTCCCTACAAAAATATTATACTTTATGGTTTACATTCTGCTTCACTCTTTTAAACTTAAATAAAAACCCCAGAGGGGTCAAGTGAAATGATAGAATTGAATTGACCCAAGTTATATTTCTTTTCCCTCACAATCACTGTATTGTTACTAATTTCAAATCTAATATTTAAATTTAGGAATCTTCGTACCACAGGGGTTGGAGACCCAAAGTGCACCTGAAGTGTGTCTGGGTGATTCCTAATTGCTATGAACTTACTCTCAAAAATAAGAGTGTATAGCTGAGTCCATGTCATGTTGGAGACCGAATGTATAACTAGGATTTCTGCAAATTAACTTCCATGTACTAGTGAAAAGTTTATTAAAAATAACAAATGCTACTTTGAAGCGCACAAATTGTACACTCACATAAAATGCAATTACAGAATTATATATAATTATATACACATCTGTATCTATATCCTCTAGCATGTCTCTAGTGATCTACTTAAATAGAAATAGAAACTGCACCAGTTTTTTAGAACTTGAAAGATTTAGGGTGGGGATGAAGTATTCTGTTGACATTGTTTAAAATTGCTGAAATGTGCTAATAAAAACGGACCATTTCACCCTTTTATTGCTAGATATATTTCACATAATTTAATAGTTCTAAGCATACACTTTTGTGGATTAAACAGATTCCTACTGTGCAACCATCACCACTATTCATCTCTAAGACTTTTGTATCATCTGGTACTGAAACTTCATATCCATTAAACAACAATGCTCTGTTCCCTCTTACCCCTTCAGTCATGGGTCTACTTTCTGCCTCTATAAATTTGAATATCCTAGGTACCTTGTATAAAGGGGAATCATACATTTGTCCTTTTGTGTCTGGCATATTTCACTTGGTGTATTGTCATCAAGGTTCAGTCTTATTGTACATTCATTTATCAGAATTTCATTCCTTTTTAAGGCTAGTTTTCCATTGATTGCATATAGCATATTTTTTTATCCATTCATTTGTCAATGGATATTTGAGTTGTTTCCACCTTTTGGCTATTGTGAATAATGCTACTATGAACATTGGTGTACAAATGGTAGAGTCTCTAAAGAGGACTATTTTTTTTTTATTTGGTTTTGTTATTACCTTTAAATCTTTAGAATATCCATACTTATTTTCTTCACTACCCCAGCACCCACACTTAGTGCCCCACTGGACAAGATGCTGTGATACAGGAGAAATATGACTGTTGTGGTTGGTAGGAAGCTAAAATTTTAGCACCAACTCTGTGGCTGTATGATCCTGGGTGTTCTCATAGCTAAATCTTTGTTTCCTTATCTCCATAGTGAGATTGATGAGATCTTTCATAACTATCACACTCCAGCTTATAATCCTACCAGTGCAAATAATAATAACCTACATTAGTAGAACACAACCCTGTTTCTAAAGTACTTTGTGCTTTAAACATCTCTTTTAATTTCATAATGATGCTATGATTTAGGTTTTATGGTTATTCCCATCCCACAAGGATAGTGAGTCTTGTCTGTTTTGTTTATTAATATTGCCCAAGATCCTAGAATAGCATGTGGCTTATAGAAGTCTCAAATACTTGCTGAATGAATGAATTTCTTAGATGATACAAATGAAGTTCAGAGAGTTGCTTACTTTGAATCCTTTACCCAGTAAACAGTGATGGTTAATTCCAATTTGTATGCAATCCCAGCACGCCATTTTGATGTACACCATTGAAGGAGCAAATATTTATTAGTGTTTTGAGAAGGGCTTTTATATTCATTATCTCATAAATGTTTACCTCTCCCTTAAGGATATACCTTCGTTCATGTTTTCTGGGTGAGGGAACTGAAATTCAGAGAGCTAAAATTGCTTGTCCTAATAGGTGAGGAGCAGAGCAGATCCCAGACTTCCAATTCCAGATGGAGGTCCCATAAAGAAATGACCAGAATGAGCAGACACTGCTATTTGCATAAAATAAATTTGAATTTAGCCTTAATAGAATTGCAGGATAACTTTAGAAAAGCTACAGAAACACTGAGAAATAAGTGAGAGTTTGGCAGGAAATGAATGTCTCTAGCGAATGGGAAACATAAGAGAGGAGACTGGAGCTGCTGCAAAAGTTCAGGACTGATGCAGGAAGTATGGAGACGTGGATGCTGGAAGGAGAGTTTCTGGACTGTTTCTGGCCAGGCTGGCAGTTGCTCTTTGGTTTAGGTGTCTTTACTCAGGTTTACAGAATAAGGCATTCCAATTCCACAAATTCACCATGGTGTGATAAGTCCCTGAAAGCTAACATACTAAAAAAAAATCATAACAGTGACTGATAGATCAGGGTTATTTCAAAGAGGGAATCCACTTCACCTGAGATCTGCTCAGACGTGGTAGGTGATGGAGGTGCAGAGAGCATTGTGGGTGGGGGTGGTGGGGTGGTGAGCAGCAGCAATGAAGGCTGTGTAAGCTCAGGAGATAAACCATATGATTTCTCCCCACATATTAAATCTCATCAGAGAGAATTGAAATCCTTTTTGGCTAAAGTGAGCTGATAAATTTCTATTCCAAACTCTAGAACTATAATATCTATCTAAAGATCTGAAGCCAAACTGTTAAAAATATCATCATCTCCTATATCTTCTAGTGGAGGGGTATTCATTCTTACCCTCCTTTTTAACACCAGGATGGTCTCCTTCTCTGAACATGTTTGCTTACAGTCTTGATGTTTATAGTTGTAAAGCCACTTTAGACCACTGGGTTGGGAGTCAAGAGGTTCACGTTTCAATATTGGCTTTGTTAACCAGAGCAAGGCACTTCCACTGAGAAGCTCAAATTGCCTCCTCCCTACCCACACGTGTTGGAGTAAATGATAATGAAGATCTTGTTCAGCTCAAATCAATTCTAATATCCTTAAAATTGCCCTTAGTGCATACGTGTTTGTACAGTGGAGTTCTCATAGTGGATCTCGATCTGATTTTGCCCATCCAATGTATATCTCCTTTGTTGTTTAGCTTAGTTGAGAGTGTGGAGCAGACCTAGAGGAGTCTCACAGTTCCTTGATGGAGATTTTTTTTTTTTTTTTTTTTTTTTTGAGGGCAAGTCTCACTCTGTCACTCTGGATAGAGTGTCATGGCATCATAGTGCATAGCAACCTCAAACTCTTGGGCTCAAGACATCCTCTTGCCTCAGCCTCCTGAGTGGCTGGGATTGTAGGCACAGCCACATCGCCGAGCTAGTTTTTCTATTTTTAGTAGAGACAGGATCTTAGTTTTGGTCAGGCTGGTTTCAAATTCCTGACCTCAGGCAATCCACCTGCTTCCCCCTCCCAGAGTGCTGGGAGTACACGCGTGAGCCACTGCACCCGGCCCCTTATGTAGATTTTTAATAAGTCTCCTTGTTTTCAACCTAATCACCCATTCCTGCTTTTGACTGTTCCTGGTGGTTCATCTCCCTCCTGCAATCCAAGGCTTAGGCACTCTGCTATATTAAGTGAGATGATACTCTCATCTCTTCTTTCCAGTTTACCTGAACTGGCAGACATCTATCTTCTGCTCTATTTTCCCTCCTGCCTTTTCGTCCCTGCTAGAAGTCAACATAGATAGGGGAAATGAGAAAATGTAGATAAGTTTTACAAAGAGATAGTCAACATATAGAGAATATTTTGTAAATAAAGAGGTACAGTTAGCTACAGTTTCCCATTTCCCTATGCATGGGGACTTAAGGGGCAACCTTTGGGACACACTGTATTTTCTGAAATGTTTTTACTCTCATTTTAGTGGGGTTTTAGGAAATATGGTGATAAACGCATGTGTTCAATTTGCCACCTTTAACCAGAAATTACCTCTGTAATTAATTAAAGAAATGAAATGGAAAAAGTTTGGGGAAATTATTTTGGCAACCTTATATGAATAATGGAGCAGAATAGGTCAGAAGTCAGAGACAGGGAATCAAAGAAGTTCATTTCTGTAAGGGGATGAGGACAGGGGTTTCCTGATGAGAAAAGCCTGAATCAGAAAGTTGTATTTAGAGGGAGAATAAAGTAGGGTTTAATACCTTTTAAGATACTGAATAAACATGGATTTAGAGCTAGTTGAGTGCTGTTGATTAAAGACAGGATGCCAACTGTGTTGGTGTTGAATAAAGCCAAGCTTAAGAGTTGTTGAAAAGCTTCATTCTGAAAGGTGAGAGAATTAGGGCAAGAGTTAAAGAAATAAGAATTCAGAGAAGGCATTTACTTTTTTTTTATTATTATAGATAAAAATATGCACCATAGATTTGGCCCAACCCATTACCCTCCCTCCACCCAAACCTCCCCCCTCCGTTCCCCTTCCTTGGTCCTTTCCCCAAAGTCTTGTGGTATAGTTGGGTTATAGCCTTCATGTGAAAGCTATAGTTTAGCTTACTAGCTTTTATTTTTACTTATAAATGTTAGTTGTCTATTTTTTGAGACTTTGGAAAAAAAAATAAGAAGAAGTTAACCAATGACTCCATACTGAACCTCAGAGTTAAAGCATTCTATGATAGATGTACTCTTATCTGACAATGTGAATGTTACTTTTTTTGCATTATTATTATTATCATTACTCAATATTTCATTGCAGCAGTCATCTGATTTCTTTTCTGAATGTTATTTATTTTTGTTTGTTCTTTACGAGGTTTTTATTTCTGGTCCTTATCTTAAACATTGTTATTGTTATTAAATTTTAAGCCTTTTTAATTTTGTGAAGGCAAAAAAGTAGAAACCAAATAAACACATGTATGTGTATAGAGAAAAATAATAATAAAAAAAATTCCAAATGAATAATTGCCGAATAATAATAGAAGCAAGCTTACCAACAAAAGGTAATAAAAAACTAGAGGCAGGTGATCCATCCTGGCCTGGTGGCATCTTGGAAGGCCTTGAAAGAAGCATGGGCCCACCTCTACAGGACAAGGGGTGGGGAAGGTGTTTCAAGAGGGATCAGTATGAGGACAGACACAGAATCATGCAAGATAAAGAGAAAGAGTCAGCGTTCACAGGAGGTCATGTTGGAAATATGACCCAGGTCATGGAGGGCCCATCCAGGCAATTGGGAGTCACTGAATGTTTCTGAGCAGGAGAGGGACAAATCAGCAGCCTGCTTTTGAAGATTCTTAGCTTCCTGAAGGCAGGGAGACAAGCTAAGAACTCCTGACATCAGTTAGGTGACATCCAACAGTGGGACAGCGATGGCTGGAGCAGAAAGGGAGTGAGAGCTCACAAAAAAGATTGCAAGGGAATAAATGGGAAGGTCAATAATTGCATCCAGCACTGGAGATGGTGGGGAGAGATCACACTTTGCCACCAAAGACTGGTGACAATGATACTACTGAGATACAGTGTACAGCAGGAGTAAATTTGGGGGTGAAAGGATGGATTTTTTCCCCTTAACATTTTATCATGAAAAATTTCAAACATATAGAAAAGTTGAATAAACTGTACGACAAGCACCCATATACCCACAACCTACATTCCACCATTAAGTTTACTAAATTTGCTTTATCATACCAATCTCCATTATCCATCCACCTTGTTCCAATTCATTTCAAAGTTAGTTGCACACACCAGTGTACTTTACCCACAAATTCATTAGCTTGTATGTTGTTACCTAGAGCACAAAATATGTTGTGTTTTTTGTCCCCCCCATCATTATTATTATTATTTTTTACCTATCGTCTTATTATTTCTTTATTTAGAATTCATTCTCTTTCACTCCATTACCTCCAATGAAGAACATTTGGGTTGCTTTAAGAATTTTGGCTATAAGCTGTTGTGAACATTTGCCCATGTTTAAAAAAAAATAATTAGGTTTGCACAAGTCTACTTATGATCATGTTGACTTTGAGACTCTTGGGAGGCATCTAGCTGAAGAGACCAGGAGGGAATTGGACTTGTTGGTGGGTGGCTCTGAGAAACACAGAGCCTTGGGACTGGGAGTATCAGTCTGGAGGACATAGCAGAGGGGCTGGCCCTTGCTGCACCTGGGAGGACTCCGAGATAGTTGGGCTCAGCTGGACTGATGCTTTCAAATCTTGGTTTCATATTAGAACCACCTGAGAGCCTTTTAACACTCCTGATGTCCAAGCCAGTGGGCACTGCTTTTTAATAAGATGTTCAAGTGGTTTGTGTGCATATTAAGGTTTGTGGTGCCGCCTATGGGAGCTGGGACTCCTGAAACTTCTGTAGAATGAAGGAATTAACACAAACCTCTACCCTTCAACCTCAATTCCCCATGACATAAGAGCTGATGACATGATTCTTCCTCCAGATGATCAGGACCAGCGATGTAATCCACAGAGTCCAGAGCAAAATGAAAATGTAGGGCCTCTTTTTAAAAAGCCCATAAGGGCCAGGCATGGTGGCTTATGCCTATAATCCTAGCAATCTGGAAAAGCCAGGTGGATGGACTTCTTGAGCTCAGGAGTTTGAGACCAGCTTGAGCAAGAGCGAGACCCTGTCTCTACTAAAAGTAGAAAAAAACTAGCCGGGCATAGTGGTGGGCACCTGTCATCCCAGCTACTTGGTAGGCTGAGGCAAGAGGTTTGCTTGAGCCCAGGAATCTGAGGTTGCTGTGAGCTATGACTCCATAGGTAACCCAGGACAACAGAGACTCTGTCTTAAAAAAAAAAAAAAAAAAAAAAATCCTTAAAAAATTTTTATGAAAGTGATAACCAAGCCAGGCCTTTCTGATGTGGGGCTGTGTGTGACTACAAAGGTCCCACACACATGAACCTGGTGAGGTAAGATTGGGTCATTCTAGACTCATTCATGCTAGCCAATATAAATTATGAGAGTTATGACCAAGCATGGTGGCTCACACCTGTAATCCTTGGGATGCTGAGGCAGAAGAATCACTTGAAGTTAGATGATTGAGACCAGCCTGAGGAAGAGCAAGACTCCATCTCTACTAAAAATAGAAAAAGTAGCTGGGCACAGTGGTGGGCACCTGTACTCCCAGATACATGGGAGGAGAAGGCAGGAGGATTGCCTGAGTCCAGGAGGTTGAGGTTGCAGTGAGCTACAATGATACCATTGCACTGTAGACCTGGTGAAAGAGCAAGACCCTGTCCTGCCTAAAAAAACCAAAACAAATTAGGGGGCAGAGACAAGATGGCTGACTGAAGCCAGCTTTCCACAGAGGCTCCTGTCCAGAAGGAGAGTTAAAGGACAGAAATTTAGCAAGTAACTGGGTGGATTAGAGCTGCACCAAGAGAGAAGGTTGAAGAACACACATCGACCCTGCTGAGGCGAGCTGCGACCCCAAGTATACAAACAAAAGGTACAAAATCCATCACCAAGCGGACAGGAGTCCCCTCCCCCATGAGAATGGCTCGGAGTGCCCCACAAACAAATGAGCAGAGTTCAAAGGTCCTCCCACTATACTCCATGGGAGAGACCCTCTAAAAACTGGACCTATCTCCCCTACTAGGGTGCCACGGTGTTCTCCTGCCAGGCATAAAAGTGTATAAAACTGTATATATTCTCTACCTGCAACTCTGAGCTCCCAGCACTCCCCTCCACTTTCACTCTGAGGTCTGGAGGCCTGTCCCCCAGGAGTCCAGATTCTTGGGTGATTTCTCGAGGGATGTGGATAGGACCTAAATTGCATCTGGTCAATGCTGACTCTGCAGCATGGGAGTGAGGAGAGGACGGTCCACTGAGAGGGAACCATGCCAGAGCAGCGGTGCCCCAAGGCGCAAAGCAGCAACCGTCTTTTGGCAACAATAGGGCTCACTCCCAGATATTCCGAAGCCACACCCCCTGTCTCCCTGGACAACCAGAGGAGGCCAGGCATCTACTCAGGTGGCAACCACCATGGAACAGATCTGGGATGGAAACGCAGGCCCCGTGAGTAAAGGGTTTGCCTGAGGTGGTACTGGCCTGGGTGGAGTGTGGGGACTAGAAACACACGTACAGAGCCAGGAGGCTCCCAGGGTGGGGCTGACCCAGAGGACCACTTTACTGAGCCTAAGATGCACCTGGCCCTCAGGAGATCGTCAGCCTATAGACAAAGGAAGACAGGTGGCTAGAACTGACAGCTAACTGAATACAAACCTGCAGGAGCAAAGACAGGGCCTGAGGTGCAGGCTCTGGGAACTTCCAATAAGAAGTTGAGCAAAGAAATTTTAGATTTAAATCTAACTATCCAACATTGGAATTTAGCAGACATCTACAGAACATTTCATTCTAACAAAACTGAATACACATACTTCTCATCAGCCCACGGAACATACTCCAAAATCGATCACATCTTAGGTCACAAGTCTAACCTCAGTAAATTTAAAAGAATAAAAATTATTCCTTGCATCTTCTCCGACCACCATGGAATAAAAGGTGAACTCAGTAACACCAGGAATCTGCATACAAATTCTTGGAACAAAACAACAATGAAGACACAAATTATCAGAACCTTTGGGATACCACAAAGGCAGTCCTAAGAGGGAAATTTATAGCACTTGCAAGCTTTCCTCAAGAGAACGGAAAGAGAGGAAGTTAACAACTTAAGGGGACATATCAAGCAACTGGAAAAGGAAGAACATTCCAACCCCAAACCCAGTAGAAGAAAAGAAATTACCAAAATTAGAGCAGAATTAAATGAAATTGAAAACAAAGAATTATACAACAGATCAATAAATCCAAAAGTCGGTTTTTTGAAAAGATCAATAAAATAGATACACCTTTGGCTAACCTAACCAGGAAAAAGAGTAAAATCTCTAATCTCATCAATCAGAAACGACAAAGACGAAATAACAACAGACTCCTCAGAAATTCAAAAAATCCTTAATGAATATTACAAGAAACTTTATTCTCAGAAATATGAAAATCTGAAGGA
>CAUYPK010030499.1:0-26248 GCA_963574355.1 Loris lydekkerianus
GTTTTTGTACCACTACCATGCTGTTTTGATCACTATCGATTTGTAGTATAGTCTCAGGTCTGGTAGCGTGATTCCTCCTGCTTTGTTTTTATTGCTGAGTAATGTTTTGGCTATTTGAGGTTTTTTCTGATTCCATATAAATCAAAGTATTGTTTTTTCCAGATCTTTAAAATATGACAGTGGAGCTTTAATAGGGATTGCGTTGAAATTATATATTGCTTTGGGTAGTATGGACATTTTAACAATGTTGATTCTTCCCAGCCATGAGCATGGTATGTTTTTCCAGCAATCCATTTATTTATCTCTTTTCTGTTTCCTTTTCCATTACCTAAAAGTAGTTATTGCAAACCTTTATCTCTCTCACTAAGTACTAAATCCCTCATTCTCAGCAGACAACTACCAGGGGAAAATAAAATAAAAAGGCTTTAGCCATAGACTGCCCTCTTTGTCAATAATATTCCGTCTCTTTTTCCCATGTTTCCTCTCATAGTAGACAAACTGGTGATAGTATAGCTTCTCCCTTACAAACTATACCATCCTCATGTGAATAACAATGCAGCCTTCACATTTTCTCCAAAGCCATCCATCAATCCCATCTTTCATTTATTTTATCAGTGTTCTTCTTCCACTCAGAGTCTTGGTTCCTTCCCTTTCTACTTAGGATACATGTTCAATCCAGTCCCCCAACTTTATATCTCTTTTCCATTAGACTTTCTTGAGGTTAGGGGGATCTGGGAAAGGTAGTTTCTGCTTGAAAATTTGCACTCTATTGATTAGTCTATGGTATGAAATGAAATTCACAACATTTTGGTAGACAGTAAGTCATCTCTATTACCCCATATTGATCACTAGGTTTCGTGCTTAGCCTTTCTGACTCCTTTCAACAAGTCTTTCCATCCATCTTCTTCTCATACCACCAATTTAAGAGTTGTATTCTAATTTTTGACTTGTATTTCATTCATGTGTTGAAAACTTAATCCCCAATGCAATACTATTGAGAAGTGGGACCTTCAAGGAAGGCCTTAGGTCATGAGGGTGGTCAAAGGGCTTGAGGAGTGGTTTTTTCTTTTGCTCTTTCACCATGTGAGGATACAGTGCTCATCCCTGCTGGCCCTTCTGCCTTCCCCCAGGTGAAAACACAGAAAAAGGGCCTTACAGAGGCTGACACCTGATCTTGGACTTCCCTGCCTCCAGAACTGTGAGAAAATAAACTTCTATTCTTTATAAATTATCCCATCTGTAATATTCTTTTATATCAGAGCAAAATGACTTTGACCATCATCATTCCTTAATAAAGAAGGTGAGAAGTGATCAGGCAATCAATAGGAGCTACTACAATGCTGCCCCAAACCCAAACTGTTTTCTACCCCGTATCTCTAAAGGCATTTCTCCTTCTCAGTTCACAATGTTAATTAACATGGAACTGTCCAGATACCCAGCAGCCCAAACTGTTGACCCTTCCCTCACTGCCCACATCCCATCACCAACAGTTCCAATCACTACCAACACTACTGACTGTGAAGCACCTCACGCATCTGTTCTCTTCACTCCACCTCTACACTCATCTGAGTATCTCAGTAGTCACTCCCTTAGTATATCTGCAACCTCCTAGGCTTTCCTCCAGTTTGGGGAGTTATCTTTTAAAGGACATACCTAGTGAAATAACTCCCCCAGCTTAAAACCTATTTGATGACTCCTCATCAGCCACAGGACTAAATTAAGACCCTCCAGCCTGCTATATAAAGGCCTTAATGATTTATCCCTTGCTCACTTCTACAGTCTCAATTTCAGCTACCCTGCTTATGTTATTCTTTAGCCACCCAAGATTTGTTGCTCCTCAAACTACAAATTTGTACATGTTATTACATGTACATGTTTGACTAATTTGTACATGTTATTCCCACTGCCTGGAATAACCACACCATTCCTATTCATAATCTTTCAATGAACCTTCCCATTTCTCATGCATTCTTTCTTTTGAGTGATTCTACTCGTCCATGAAAAAATTAATTAGTCTAACAGCTGTGGTCCTATAGCACTTACAAAAACGTACAGTAATTCTAATTGAAGCACTTAATACAACATAGCTTTTTTGGGGGGGGGTCGTTTTTTGTGTTTTTTTGGTGAGGAAGTTTTGGGTTTTCTTAAACTTATTTTTGGGGATTCGTTGAGGGTACAAGAAAACAGGTTACAATGATTCCATTTGTAAGGTAAAGACCCTCTTACAATCATGTCTTGCCCCCAAAAGGTGTGGCACAAACCAAGATCCCACCCCCTCGCTCCTTTTTATTCATGATTATGCACAGCTAGATTGTGAGCTACTAAAGTTGATGAATTTATCTCTATCTGTATCAACAGGTTCTGCCTCTGTGCTGAGAACGTAACAACATAGCTCTAAATTCAGGTCTGGTGAAATGAACCAAATTGAACTGCTTTGAATATCTTTCCCAAATTTTGATAATCTGGGACAAAGCCAATCAAAGACTAAATACAATCAGTCAGTTAAAAGTATTTATCCCTAATAATCAGTCAAATTATCTGAAAAATTTATACATCTTATGGAATATTAACAAATGTTTAATAGTCAAATAACTTAAATCAAAAAAGTAAAAATTGGTATGATAAACAAAATGTCAACAATGACTTATCTAGTCATCCAAATGCTAAAAGGGATATCTTCTAATTGTCTGCATGATTCAGAGGGACTATTAAAAATGTGTATTCCTAGAGACTACTCAAATCCCTCCTCATACTTCACCCCCAGCGATGAACAGGGTATGTTTGTTCCATATTCATGGAAAACCCTAGCACCTAACCACATACTTTGTCTTATCAGGGTAAAAAAGGTGTGTTATCTGCCAAACCTTACTGATCCCTCTTGTCTTTTGTAGAGAACCTCAACTGCCTTACAATGTTGGGCGTGATGTAGAGGAATCAGTATTCTGGAATGCTGTAGTTCCCGGAGCTTCCTCACTTTCAGCACACATCAAACAAATCTCTTAAACTTTAAACAAAATCAATTAGCGTCCCAATAACATACAGCTGAATCTTATATCCAAAGTGTGATTTGTGTAACAATGTTATAACACTGCCCTGTCCTCTCTGTCCCTTAGGTTTCTACTTAGGTTCTTTTGCTGGGAACAGCCCGGGATCTAGCTCTGTCCTATAATGATGTACGACTGCCCCAGGCACCAAGAAAAAAGAAACTTCAGAGCACCTGAGCTGAGCTGAATGTGATGTGATCACACTGCCTTTAACTAATAGTCTGGTGACCACAAACATTGCCTTAAATAACCCGTTTCTTTGTTTGTTTCCTGTATAATCAGCTGGAATAAAATGGCAGTTCCTGCTAAATGACTGCTCCATAGTGGAAGTAAGTGATTGTTAGTGCTGAGCACATAAACAGTATAAATTCTGGAAAACAGCAAAACACAATTCCATTCCACCATAACTTAGAAAGACTTTGTAGGGTGAAAGACACACATTACTTCTTTTTCCCCACCCATCCTGTTTATAAGCACAAAAAGATGGGGTTTCTCAAAAAGTCCTATTGTATTTAGGTAGTCAAACATAGAGCTACTGCTTTGTCATTTCTTCAAGACAAAAAGAATCATAGATGGCTATATGTCATATTTATATTTTTTGAGAGAATCTAGGTTTCTTTTTCTTTATATGTTCCCTTTCTCTTCTTTTTTTGGGGGGGACTGGGGTGGGGAACAGAGTCTCACTATGTCACCCTTGGTAGAGGGCCATGGCATCACAGCTTACAGCAACCTCAAACTCTTGGGCTTCAGCTATTCTCTTGCCTCAGCCTCCCAAGTACCTGGGACTACAGGCACCTGCCACAATGCAATGCCCGGATATTTTTTTGTTGTAGTTGTCATTGTTGTTTAGCTGGCTAGGGCTGGGTTCAAACCCACCAGCCTTGGTGCATGTGGTTGGCACCCTAACCACCGCGCTACAAGCGCTGAGCTCCCTTTCTCTTCTTTTTAAAACATAGAGTCCATTTGATTTTCTCTATATTGCAATTACCCAGTTGTTGTCATCCATATCTTATCTAATCCAAAGTTGAAAGCCAAATACTTTAGTTTTGTTGAGAATAACTTTAACATATATTTTCTCTGAAAAAAGTCTAAATAAAGCCTTGTTTGTTCCTCTTTTTAGTATTAATCCCAAACACAGTTCCTGTCAAGCTTTCCAGTACCCTTCCATGACTTTCTGTGTTAAGAGAATGGTAGTGTGTTTAACTTTTATAGTTCATTCTCCTCCCTATAAAATATAACTGAACTTACTTCCCTGCTAAAGAAAATTGCAAAAATGACTACAAGTATATTGCAGGACCTTTAAAATTTGACTTTCTCTTCCATCAAGAGGCAGAGCCTATTCTCCCTCCCTTGAATCTGGACTGGTCTTATTTCTTGCTTTGACCAACAGAATATGGTGGAAGTGATAGGTGCCAGTTCCACGAATAGACCGGTCTGTAAGAGGATCGGCACACTTCCCCTCACTCTTTTGGAGACCTGTCAGCCACAATATAAAAAGCCTAAGCTAGCATCCTGGGTGATAGGAGCCCACAAGGAGCAAAGTAAGTCATTCCAGACAGGGTCATCCCCAAGCCTGGCCCTACCTGACTCAGGAGCTTACCACAGAAGCATCAGTGAGACAAACCAAGACCAGAACTGTCCAGCTGAGCTCAGCCAAAATTTTTCACCAACAAAATCATGAGTTATATGAAATGGTAGTTGTTTTAAACTGCTAAGTTTGGGGATAATTTGCTACACAGCAAAAGCTAACCAATACAGCTGCCTATATACATTTTTAACAACCCAGATTCTTCTTCTGGACGCTGCCATTTTTCTTCTTATATTTTCATCAATTAGGCTATCCTTTCATCCAAACATGTATTTTAAAGTCTTACAGTTCAGTACAAAAATCTTCCTTATTCCCAACGTATTTGGGAAGAGTGTTCTTAGCCACAGTGATAGCAAAGGAGGCCTTAAGTAAAATTACCCTCAAATGAAATATTTAACATTATACTAATTCATAAAATTGGCAAATAATATGGAAACAAATCTTTTGTATTTCTTTTTGAATTTTATCCTGCTATATGCTGGACACTTTGAAAATTATGTCTCTTTTTTTCTTTTCTATGAGAAGATAGGCTTAATTAGGTTAAACATTTTGTCTGAGATCAAAAAGAAGCAGGGAAGATAATATTCAAATCTGTGTCTTTCTGATCCCAGAGCCTGTGCTTTTTTCATTAAACCATATTGGCCATATTCACCTAACTTGCCCTAATTTTCTAAAGCATTAGATTTACTAAGTTTTGCATCAGATAGTAGAACCCACTCCTGAAGTGTGTTTGCTTACTCATTCGTTCATGTGACAGATGCAGCCTAAGGATGCGCATTCTTGTGATTCTATTACCCTCAAACACTGAATCTTAGGGTTTACCCACCTACACTTTTGTTTTTCCTCTTCTCAGAGGTCATGATAATAGGTTAAGCCACATTCTCCTATCCATTTCTATATGCTTTCCTGTCAAACAAATCAAGCCATCTCCTCTAAAAAGTCTTACTTTTTTCCAGTCCACCTTCCAATCTACAGCTGAAATAGAAGAGAAAGACAGAATGCAACGTTCATTAAATTTAAGAGGCCAACTTACTCTCACCAGTGACATTCATCCCTGGCCCTCAATTATACTAATTGTAAGCTTTTTGGACAAGGTCTACTTCTTCCTTAGTATTTTGACATGGCAGGTGTTCAGTAAATGAATGCTGAGAGATGACAATACAAAGAGTGGAAACTATATTCTCCATTTTTGGCTTCATATTCCATTCAAAGGATTTATCCTTTATGGCATTTAACTTGAACTTTATGTTTTTTCCTTGCTAAGGGCTAATAACATTACTATTGCACCACACAGGGGATTTTTGTTTATCTTCTGATAGCCATCTTTCAACAAGTCTGGCTGCAAGTAAATGAGCTCAGCATTGTAAGAGCCAACTATGGAGTGGCTTACTGCCTGTATTTGCTAAACTTTACTTTCCCCATAGTTTGCCTCCATCTCTATCACTGACTTTACCTTGTAATGAAAATTAATGCCCTGATTTAAATGAGGGACATGAAATGTGATCTTTGATGCCTGCTAGCAAACAGTATGTTTCACCTCATTATCACATTCTTAAGGAATAATTAACATCTCTAGGGATGAATTGGATATTACATATTCAACATTTGTAGATTTTTTTATTCACAGTTAGAACACAGTGGCTCTATCCTTTCCGCACATTAAGTCTCAGTTTTAAGCTTTACCAGTGCTGAAAATTGAAATTATCCTCTGGGGAATTCAGATTGTTTAACTGTTGAATCAGTTGCATGATTTTAAAGCCCAGAAACATTCCACTTACATACTTGTAAAATTGTCACTATCATCTTATCTTTGCGTTTCTTCCAATTATTTATACCCTTTACACACTGTAATTAAAGTTGATAAACAAAATGGAAAACTGACACAATTTAACTGAAATATTTAAATGCACAAGTGTTTGTGATATTCTCAGATAATCAAGATCAATATTAGGCCTTTGCTCTATTTATTGGAAAGCTAGCATATCATTATCTTTATTATCTCAGTTGGATGCAAAAACTGAAATAGAAACATAAACATTCAGTGCATATTAAATTACCTCTATATTGAAAATTTCAAATTTCAAATATTAATATAAGCATGCCATTTATTCATTAATTTCAAATAAATTTAAATCTAAAGTTAACTGCATAAAATATATCTCACCAAATCTATTATAATCAAAAAACAAAGTTATTCAGAGTAGAAAATAATACTACTAGTGTACATTAAATGTTTGTTATCAAGCCCTTGGCTTAATTTATTTTATTTTTTATGATTTGTCTAAATTTTATTTTTTCTCAAATCTGCTAGAATTTTAGTTTCATGGTCCCTTAAAATATTTTCAAGCTCGTCTTATTTTTTTTAAAGAGAGGATTTTGTTTTTTTTATAACAATTATAAAACCTTAAGTTTTGTGGGTCAATTTTGGTGGTGGTTTTTTTCTACTGGCTCTTATCTGTGGTTCCTAGATTTCTGGTGTGCTTGGTTAAATTAGACTGTGATTTGCCTGTGTGACTTCTGGCACTATTTGTGGGAATGCTTGGAGGTCTAGGATTTGCCATTGCTTCTATCAGACACACATAAGAGCATTATCAGTTCAGGACTATCTTATACCAAGTCCACACTGAGTTGAACTACCTTGGTTAGCTGCTTGAACTACCTTGGTGAGATATATTTAAGCAGTAAATCCTTGAGAAAACCAGTGTTTGGTTACAATTTCTCAATGATTTCTTTCATATGCCATGATGATGATGATTTATTTTGGTTTGGGGACTATCTTTTGCTCAGCACTAAAGTGACTTCTCTTGCAGACCCCTAAGGATAGAAGAGTGAGAACCTCTGGTTCACCCTTATCTGGACATTGGAGCTCTTTGCTTCTCAGCTTTACGCAGGGAGGATATCTCTTCCTAGAGTGCCCACCAGGGATAGTTCCCAGGCTCAAGGGAGCCAGGTTCTGTCCCCATACAGAAGTCACTTCAGCAATCTCCAGCCTCCCTGAGCTGTCATTTTCTTCATTATTTTTTTTTTTTTTTTTTTAGCTTTCTGGTGTTTTTTTAGGATTATATAGGTATTCATCCTAGATTTTTTTTCAGAGGCAGGATTGGTCTGAGTATTCTAGTCCATCATGTTTCCAGATAGAGAATCTTGCTCTGGTTTAGGAAGACTCATTAAAGCAAACATATTCCAGCTATCTAAAAATGTTTGGTTTCATTGTATCTTTAAATTACAAGTGACAGGGCAAGATTTGGTGGCTCACCTCTGCAATCCTAGCACTCTGGGAGGTTGTGGAGGGAGGATTCCTTGAGCTCAGGAGTTCAAGACCAGCCTGAGCAAGAGTGATACCTCCATCTCTACTAAAAATAGAAAAACTAGCTGGTCCTTATGGCAGGTGCCTGTAGACCCAGCTACTTAGAAGGCTGAGGCAAAAGAATCGCCTGAACCCAAGAGTTGAGGTAGCTGTGAGCTAGGCTGATGCTATCGCACTCTAGCCTGGGCAACAGAATGGGACTCTGTCTAAAATTAATTAATTAATTAATTGCAAGTCCTTCTTGCAATTAATTAATTCACTGCTCTTGGACCAAATTGCAAGGGATTTTGCAATCCTTCTTTGCCAAAAACGTAGTCCTTCTACCTCAAATACCTGGGCATAAGGATATGGGTACACAGGACCCCAAGAGTAGTTAAACAATTCAGAACACAGCAAGAGGAGGAGCTTTTTAAAATAGGCCATATAAAGATGAGAAGAACTGGAACAGCAGGAGACTATGGCCTTTGTCCTACCTCAGAGGTTCTCAAACTGCAGAAAGAATTTACTGGATTACTGTCAAAACACAGATTGCTGGGTCCCATCCAAAGAATTTCTTAAGTAAAGCCTGATAATGTTCATTTCTACTAAGTTCCCAGTTGGTGCTGCTGCTATTGGTCCAGGGACCACCTTTTGAGGACAAGTGCTCTCCTGTGTCATTGTTTAAGAATGCAGGCTCTAACCCATCATGTGCCTTGACTTCCCCACTGTACAATCCACCCATGCAACAAAAATCCACTTGTACCCCTAAATCTATTAAAATGTAAACAAAAAGAATGAAGGCTCTAAAGTTAAACTGCCAAAATCGCAGACCCTAATTACCCTCTACTAGATGTAGGGACACACATGTTATCATGCCCCTCTGTGCCTCAGTTTCCTCGCAATGCTGACTCAGATTCCTCACCTGTAAAACTGAGAAACTGGAAGTACTTATCTCAAGGGGTTGGCTGAGGAGATTAAATGAAATAAAAAATGTAAAATGTTTAGAATAATGTCTAGTATTTAACAAGCACTTGGCAATATCAGCTATTATTATTATTAATCACCTATTTTAGATAATATTTTAGTATTTATACTTTTTTTTTTATATGTCCGATTTTGCTTCCTTACTTTTCAACCTCTCTCTTCCTCTCTCTCCTTTTCTTTCATTCATGCTTTTAAGATATTCTAGTATAGCTTCCTTGTAACTTTAGTTTACCATGAAAGTTAATGAAGAGACTATCCCTCTCATGACTATCTTTACTTTATGGCTTATCCCTTTCTGATCTTTAGAACTGATTAATGACTATTATATATGTCATTCTGTCTTTCCCAGTTTAAATTCTCAAGAGAGAGCCTGACTAGTCTAGATTATCATTTGGTGCCATGTAATCATTCAGATTACTAAGAAGCCATGATGATGATAATTTGCTACCCCTGGTCAAACCATCTGTGGTGCAGCTGGATTGGGGAAAGGTGAGTAGTAGAATAAAATGAGGCTTCACAGGGTTATTCTTCAAGCACTATGAATGGTGAAGATTCACTCAGAAAGGTCAGAGTATGTGGAGGACACCACAGCCGACACATTTAAGAAGCATCATTATATACTTAAAAAATATCAAATGTTGTTGCTCAATCTGTTCTCATTAAAATTAAATTCTATAATTAAATTTCTTTATATCGAGTTACTTACTATTTTATACAGACTATTATTCAAATCTACTTGAGCTTCACATATGTCAAGACCATTGTCAGTTGTCAGCACTAAATAAAGCATCACTTCCACAAGTGAATAATAAAATACCAGGGGAGAAACACCCCATCCAAAGACAAAGATCCACTAAGGATATATTCACATTACCTGCTTCTAGGTTAATATTAGATCCATCAGTCCAGACACATGATAAAAGAGACAATTTATGGATACCGCCTAACAGACGGATGTGCCAAAGAAAATCCATAATATAATAATGAAGAACTCAGTAAATATCAATATGGGTCAAAACAATAATGCAATGACCACTACAACCCTAACTTCTTGCAGAAATGCTGGTTATGGATCCTTCAGCTTTAAGTTTATGGAACTCTTTACTGAACTTATTTCTAATATTGAATAGAAGTTGAAAAAAGAAGTTTCTCTTTTCAAAATGTCCACTAACGTAGCATTTTGGTATATATTCACTATCTTGAATTTATTTTATAAGATTCCATGAGCTATTTCAGAGAGTTGTAAGCTCTTCTTAACTGTATACCTCTGTTCTTCATTCAGGACCCTGGCTTCCTTCCCAGGAAGAATGAGAACCTTTCCCCTCACACGCTCCATCATACAGTTGACAGCCAGCTCAAGGGTCCCAGAATCTATTTTCTCTTACTGACCTGACAGAGAACTTACAGAATCAATGATACACAGTTAGTCTTCACAGTATGTGACATTGTCGTATATATTTAAATGTTTAATTATAAAGAATGATAAAAATATCATAGCACAAGTAACTTAGAACATGCGTGAAGAGCAACAGAGAAAACCGTATGTGAATGACTTTAGGTGACTGATGCAATCTCCCTTCCCTTGGTCATCTGTAAAATAGGTCTGCAAGTACCTACCCCATCCCAAAAGTGTGAAGGTTAAATGAGATAACCCCCATGAGCACGTGGCAGAGTATTTTCTTCAGAATATTTATTTTTAAGAAACTTACATTTCTTTGTTTTATTCTATAATACATTAGATGACAGAGCCTTATTAAAATGTGATATTGTTCTTTATTTCTTAGCAGGCAATTAGGAAGAGATACTGTGCAGTTCTTAGAGCATTAGCTTATTCTAAAAGCTAATTAATATAAGGAGCCAGCTCTCAGGAAGAGGAAGAAACACCAGTAAGGGTTATCAATGTGGATAAAATCTTTTTGGGTCTCTACCTTGGGCCTGATTATTTCGATCCTCCCTCAATCAGATCCTTTCAGCAACTACACTCTCATTTTTGGAATTTGCCTCTGTTTCTCTTTAATTCCTGCCAGTTCTTGACCCCAAATTCCACCCTTGGAATTTTCCCTCAGGCCTAAGTTCACCTCTGTGGTTGTCGGCCTGTCTCTGGCTGCCCCAGTGCTGGTTCTCAGGTGTCCGCTTTGATGTCACGATGGGTGTCTGTGCCTTTGCGCCCAGATCTGGTGGCAGCTCTCCCTAACGTTTTGCTGCAGAAAATGGCATGTCTCCAGGCCTGATCAATTTACCAGTGTCCCTGGGATGGGGGGGCCCACGTCCTCCCGGAATCAATGCTGCCCTTTTCTAGACTGCCTCACCCAGGACAAATCTCCTCTGTTCTTCTCACACCCCTAACACTGTTCCTTAACCTTTAGGTTTTGAGAGCTGTGGGCATAAATAAAGGGATAAATAAGTGACTAAGGAAGAAACTCTGTGATTTGAGGAAAACAAGAAGAACATGGACAGTAACATTAGAAGAACAAACATCACTTTAAAAGTCTAAAAGTCTTGCATAAACATATTTGGTATTAACCTACCTGGGATCTTGTAATCTTAACCAACATCTAAATCTCTTCCACACTAAAAACTTTCAAATTAGGCTCCTAAGATGTTTTTCCCTTCAGGTTAGTGTCAATACTTTTACTATCTGGGCCAATACTAACATAGATTTACTTAATTACATCTCGTATGTTTATGGACTAAGTTGCTGAAATCCACCTATCCTCTTCTATTAGCTTCTCTGCCTTCTACAAGGGGTAAAAGTTCCTTCTCTCATTCATCTATTGAGAAGACTAAGGGCTACTTGTGGCTCGCCCACTTTTCTCATTTATTAGGAGCCATGGCTATCAGAGATAAAGTTTCAGGATTAACCTAAAGCACCAATTTCATTCACTTTAATGATAGCAGTTGTTCAAGCAAAATATGAGCACCTTAATTCAAGTTACAAGTACCCAGCGGATGTGCACTTGAGTTCGTACAGAGTCTGGCATCTGTAAGTAAAAGTCCTACATGACATTTGCAAAGCTTTTCCTGCAGAAACTAAGACTTCGTTGAAGCAAATGATTATAGTTTATTTAAGTGCAGAGAGGTCTTAAAACTTCTCAAGGCAGCCCTATTTTAAAAATCAACAATAATGGGCGGCGCCTGTGGGTCAAGGAGTAGGGTGCGGCCCCACATACCAGGGGTGGCAGGTTTGAGCCTAGCCCCAGCCAAAAAACTGCAAAAAAAAAAAAAAAAAAAAAAAAGCAATGATCATGTCAGTTATTCCAGATGACAGAATTAAAATGTAGGCAAGAGTTTAAGTCTCCCATAGAAACAGAGTAGATCATTGTTCTAAAATACTCTCACCTCTTTTTTCTCTGGAGTACAAATCATACAAAGTATCCTACATGGAAATTCTTCTCTCCTACAACTGGCAAAGCTGGAATGCCTGCTGCAATCCTGTTTAAATAGAGTGACAGGCCCAGAAATCATCCTTTGTATACAATCAATTTTAAAGGCAGATACCAGTTTAAGACATGCCTTCACATTTACCATGATTCTCTCTCTGGTGCGAAAATGCTTGAATATAAAATACTTTATTAATATTCATTATATTTAATTATTAATACAATGTTTAAAATTGATCCAAAAATTACAGTCACAGTCATAACCATAAGTCATCAATGATAAATTATGCCAAAATTCCCTTTTATGCCAAAGTATACACATCCTATCTCCCCCCAAAATCATTTACCTGTCTAGACAAAACAGAATTGTCATTTAGCCAATTCATTCACTTTCACATAGTCATATGTACTTCTATGGATAGATCATGTAGTGTCTAAACTGTGAAATGGTTCACTGGGATAGACAAAGCACCACTGTCATTTTAGCAGTGTTTCATTTAGTTGTCTGATTCTTTGATGGAGAAATTAGTAGACAATGGAAGTGGCAGTAAATGGGCAGCAGTTACAAAGTAAAGGAGCTGGCTGGGACACAGGAAGTTAACAGGCTCATGGCTACAGACACATAAAATCTAAAGAATGCGAACATGAGATGGGCGGGTAAGCTCTTAGGAGACAGATACTTGATTATTGGTAAGATCACAAGTCTAAACATCCTTAGTACATCTACACGGGGCCCCAGCAGAACCTCACACATCAACCAACAAAAACAGCTCCACCACCCACCCACGCCCCCACCTCTGAGTGTACGGGTCCTCTCCAACTTCACCACCTACTTTTTGCCTTTCAGTCTGGAACACACTAGCTCTGACCCCTTTCCCAACCTCTGCACCCTCCACTCTCCCTAAGTATATGTCTCCTCGTTCACCCAGCTCTTATTGCAGTGCCCATGCTTGGGAAATTTCCCTGGCTCCTTGTCCCAGTCCCATACCCACTTTCCACTTTAAGTGGAGAAATTAATATGCAGTAAGGAAATCACAGAGTATGATGATGACAAGTCTTCCATTCTGGAGATAAACTGGTTTCAAATCTTGGATCTACCACATACTATTTGTGAGACCCTGGGCAGTAAAACATCACCCTTCTCACACATTAAATGTAAATAATAATAACACTGATGTTGTAGAGTTGTTGTGAGAAGTAAATCTGGTAATGCATGGTAAGCACTAAGAATACTGCCTGGTGCATAGTAGCTATTCAATAAGCATTAGCTATTAGTTTTATTTCCACAAAACCTAGATTTCCCACATCTTATGATATATTACATTTGCATTATACTACTGTAATTCCTATCTTCTTAACAGTACTGGCCATGCATTATAAACTCTGCAAGGGATAGGACCTTCCCTATCTGTCTCATTACCATTGCATTCTGTGCACCAAATATAGTATAAAGTATAGGATAGGCATTCAGTAAGTAATTAATAAGTAAATGAATGCATGAGGGAATAAGTAGATTATTGCCAGGCAATGACTCTGCCTCTACACCATGAGTCCTTTCTTCCATTTTATGGAATGGTGGTTGCATCCCTACAATCCCATTCCCCATTGTCAGATATGTCCTCCATTCACAACCACAGGGGTTCAACTGCTGTAGAATTCCTCCCCAGCCTCTCTCTCACTCAGTTCTGCTGTGCATTACTCTAAGGATTTGGGGATTCCTGGATGAAAATACTTGTTGGGTGTTTGGACTTGCTTTGTTTATTGTACTGTTCACATGACTTTGCATCCTAGCTGTACAAAAGAAATACCCTTCTCCAGCTTACCACCTCGACAGTAACTTCCTGACATCTAGTCTATACCCTGCCCCCCCAATAACACAGCTCTGTTCAAACACATCATAACACAGCTCTGTTCACCAATTATTAAATAGCTCTAAACAAAAGAAGAATTATCTGTTCTAAATAGGACTGGAATTCTAGCATTTGTTACTTTCTCATTATTATGGTACAATGAAATTGGTGGTGTAATAATAATAACCTGATTCAATACATTCTGTATCATTTTATTCTTCTGTGTTTAATTACTTGTAATGTTTAAGATTCTTTCACATTCATGATCCCATCCCATTGTCTATGACATGTAACAGAAATTGTTTTATACAAACAAAATCATGAGATAATATTGGTGGGTTACAGACAAAAGTCTGTATCAAAGACCCAAAAACTATGTTATTTCATCAGTTCATTCGAAAACATTTACTGAATTTCTACTATGGCTGTGTACTAAGATAAAAGATAGAGATGTAAAGATGAAGAAATTATATTTTATGCCTTAAAAATTCACAAATCAGTGAATTTAAATTTAACTGAAAATAATACTTAACCATTTATAATAAAAGCATAGTTTACTAATTTTACTCTTCACAAAAAAGTACCATCTGACCTTGAAGAGTAGATGCACATATACCTCCTCTCATTTGAAGTATATAATTTGTAGTAATCTCCTTAAATCTATATAGAACAAATGCAAAGGAACCCTCTTTACTTAGTACCCTTCGTTCTTTAGTCAAGATAAAAATCGAATAGAATAATCAATTCCTGATAATGCCCCTGTCTTAACAGTCTAAGAAACATCAAGGAAGGACAGGGAGAGAAGCAAAGTTCAACAGCCGTATAACTGACCTTTCCACAATTCTCCCCATCTGCACAGTACACTCACACTACTGATAGAGTTAAAATGGTGAAAATGTGTTTACATGGCAAGACAGAAAGAAGGAAATAGCAATATTCTCAAGTGTTTATAATACAGTTCCCACCAAGTTGTATTCACATATCTACATTTTTCTTCCAGTCTAACCAATATAGCCAATAGCCTTTAATGAGCATATGTAATTTGTTCTGCTAAATCTCTAACCATGGCTTCGGTAGTATTTCTGTTTATCTGTTACTAGAGTTCCCAGGAATGCTGTTCAGTTAGCCTTGAGTTATGACTCTGGAAGTAAGAATACTTGTGCTTGAATACCACCTCCACCATCTGAGGAAGTCTTGGGCAAGCTATTAAACCTCTCTAATTTTCATCTATAAAATGTAAGAAATTAGAGCTACTTCCAAGATTTTTTTATGAAGACTAATTTTTTTTTTTAGAGCTACATGCAACTTTTGGGCTCTCTATTGAGTCAAAATTAGTATTTTAAAAAGTGGAAAGAGCCTGTCACAATGGCTCATGCCTGTAATCCTAGCACTTTGGGAGGCCAAAGCAGGTGGAATGCTTGAGTTCAGGAGTTTGGGACCAGCCTGAGCAAGAGTAAAACACTGTGTCTCCTAAAAATGGAAAAATTAGCTGGGCATACGGCAGGTGCCTATAGTCCCAGCTACTCAGGAGGCTGAGGCAAAAGAATCACTTAAGCCCAAGAGTTTGAGGTTGCTGTGAGCTGTGACACCACGGCACTCTACCCAGGGTGACAGAGTGAGACTCTGTTTCATAATTTAAAAAAAAATAAAATAAAATAAAACAAATAAATAAAAAAGGAGAAAGAAAGAAGAGAAGGAGGAGGAAAAATAATAAGACAGATGAAAAAGCAGGGTTAAAAAAAAGAGAGAATGTGGAGGAAGATGGTAGAAGAGTTCTAAAATCATGAATGTCACCAAATGGGAAAATTGTAACTCTCTGACTTCAAAATCACATTAGCTATAAAATTAAAATAACTTCTTTAAAAAAAAAAAAAAAAAGCTGGCAGTTTTCTTGAGACACTATCTATCAGTGAATAATGAATGAATTCATTTCATTTTACAAACTTAACAAGGTGGAGAAAACGCCATGGGCATGTTGAGGGCAGATGTGAAGAATGTACATATCTTCCAACAAGCCTAGCTACAATCCAAATGCCACAGTTGCCACAGGGTGTTGAGAAGTGAGTCAGGCTGTAGCCATTTTCAGCTTTGCCTCTTCTACCTGCATTTTAAATTTGGGTGCTTTTATCCTTTGTAAATGTTTCATCAATTTTACCAATATTTATTGAACGTTTGCCCTCCAACTCTGCCCTCTAGCACCCCACAGTCTAGTAGAGAATACTTAAGAATAACATAAATAACCAAAATGCAAGAAACATGACAATATAGTAAGAAATACAAATTAAATACAATGGGTACTCCAAGGAGGGAGTACTCAGAAGGGCTTCATGAAGAAAATAATATTCATCCATTTATTGATTCACACATTGAGCCAATATATTTTGGCATTTTCCCATGTAGCAGATACTAGTTAAAGAGTTAGAAACACATTAGAGATCAAAATAGAAGAAACTTACGCACTAGGGCTATAGTCCCCAAACCCCGGGCTACAGAGCAGTCCTGGCCTGTAAATGGCCTATTAGAAACCAGGCCAGGCAACAGGGGTAAGCATCAGGCAAGTACGTAAAGCATTATCTGTATTTACAGCCTTTCCTCATCATTTGAATCACCTCTGAGCTCTGCCTTCTGTCAGATAAGCAGAGGCATTACATTCTCAAAGGAATGCAAAGGGACCTGGGCCGAAGGATGTAGGCTGTGTGCTCCTTAGGAGAACCCAATGCCTGATGATGAGAGGTACAGCAGAGGCAGAGAGGAGCTCCCCTTGCACTGGGGAATAGGTGCAAATACAGGTCATCAGTACCACAGTGGTAATTACCATCATTACCACAATAAATCAATTGCTTGCAGATGCATATCAAAATCCTATCAGTGAGTGACAAGTGACAATTAAGCTGCATCTGGTGGCAGGCTTTATAGTGGCAAGTGAGCATATCTTACTTTAATTGTACAGATGCATCTAGTGGTGGATTTCGTAGTGGCAAATGAATTGATGTACTTCATTAGTACAGCTGCATCTAGTGGCAGGCTTTATAGTGGCAAGTAAGCATCTTACTTCAATTGTGCACATGCATCTGGTGCACACTTTAAGGCAGAATCCGATCTTTATTTTAGCTCATGAGTGGCATGCACATTATTTTATTTACCACTTCCATCCGTGCCTCTTCCCCACACTGAGCACGTGTCTCCATCACAGTGTGGGTAAGCCCACAGGGTAACACTAGCAAAAGAAGTAAAAAGCAAACATCACTGGAGAGCTTCTTTGAAAAGGATAAAAGCCCCAGGGATGACTGAGAAGAAGACTCTAAGACTGCCAACAAAATGAAAGCTGCCATGAGTTCTCCTTACATTATCGGTTGATTGTAACAGGTGATTCACATTCTCCAAGCCAGCTTTGTATATGTGTGGACTGGCTATCCAGCGAAACCATGAAACCTTTAAAACTCCTCCCCCACATGTAGATCAAGCACCCTGCATTAAAAGACAAGCCTCTGGAGTTTTTCAAAAGTTAAAAAAAAAAAAAAAAAGGAAAAGGAAAAACAGAAGCCATTACTGAAGGTCACCACTTCATCAAATGTGACCATACTGAGAGCACATTCTTACCTAAAGGCTCCTGGATTAAGAAGTACATCACCGGACCTGTGTGTTCATGCCCCGTAATCCTAGCATTCTGGGAGGCCAAAGTGGGAGGATTGCTTCAGGTCAGGAGTTTGACACCTGCTTGAGCAACAAGTGAGACCCCCCCTCTCTACAAAAACAAGAAAATATTAGCCAGGTGTGGTGGCACATGCCTGTAGCCCCAGCTACTTGGGAGGCTGAGGCAGGAGGATCACTTGAGCCTAGGAGTTTGAGGGTGCTGTGAGCTATGATGATGCCACCGCACTGTAGTCAGAATGACAGAGGGGTTCTGTCTCAAAAAAAGAAGCATATCACTATATAATAACAACAATGCATAAATACACCAAGTAGATGTATATTAAATAATTTTATATGTACACATCATACCTTTACAACATAGAGGATGAAGACTGACCAAAGTACAAGGAGAAAAACACAGAATATAGTGGGTGATTTCAATACACCTCTATCACAAACTGATAGGGTAAGAAAACAAATTAGAAATAAGGATATGAACTTCAGACATACTACAAGAGCACTTAATATGTTCCTAAACACTTTATATTGTGATTAATTTAACACTGAAAACAATCCTATGAGAAGGTACTATTATTACCCACAGTTTACAGATGAAGAAACTGAGGACAGAGAAGTTATGCCAAAGTTCACAGAGCTAGGGTTAAAACCTAGTCTATTCCAGAACCCGTATTCTTAACCATTATTATATATCTCCTCTTTATAATATAATTAACAAGTTAATCTAAAATATGTATGTATATTTTAATATATGTATATTCTTTATATATATATAAAGAATTATACATTAACAAGTAGAGAATATCCATGCACACCCCAAATATTTAGAAAATAGTAATGGGTTAAATTGGTTCACCAAGGAAGTCTCAATAATTTTATAAATATAATATATATATGTATTTGAAAACTAAAAACTACACTTTTTCAATCAAATATTTATTAAAAGAGTGAGTTCTTAGGCAAATATTTTAATTTAGAATGGCCTGATTTGTAAAGCATTTCTCTCTTGTCTAAACTGTACCTTTTGATCAACATCTTCCCATTCTCCCTCACCACCCAGCGCCTGGTGGCCACCATTCTACTCTCTGCTTCTATGAGTTTGATTGTTAAGATTCTGGATATATTAATAATTGAAAACATGCAGTAGTTGTCTTTTTGTGCTTGGCTTATTTCACTTAGTATAATCTGCTCTGGGTTCATCCTTTATTTAAGGCTAAACAGTATTCTATTATGCAAATATATGCATCTCTTTATCCATTCATCCATTGATGGACACTTAGGTTGACTCTATAACCTTGCTATTGTGAATATTGCCGCAATAAACTTGAGAGTGTAGGTATCCATTCAATACACTAATGTCAAATCCTTAGTATATATACCCAGTGGTGAGATTGCTGGATCCTAGGGGGGTCTATTTTTAGAATTTTTTTTTTTTTTAGAGACAGAGTCTCACTTTGTCACCTGAGGGCTATGGTGTCACAGCTCACAGCAACCTTCAGTTCTTGGGCTTAGGCAATTTTCCTGCCTCAGCCTCCCCCAAGTAGCTAGGACTACAGACACCCGCCACAACATCTGGGTATTTTTTTGTTGCAGTTAGGCTGGGGCTGGGTTCGAACCCACCACCCTCAGTATATGGGGCCAGAGCCCTACTCACTGAGCTACAGGTGCCACCCCCTATTTTTAGATTTTTGAGGAACCTCCCTAGTGTTTTCATCATGCTTATACTAATTTCCATTTCCACCAGGTAGTGTGCAAGGTTTCCCTTTCCTTCGCATTCTAAGACTTGTTATCTTTCATCTTTTTCATAATAGCCATTCTGACTAGTGTGTGGTGATATCTCCTTATGGTTAAAAAACAGTCTTAAATAAGAAATGATTAAAGTAGAAAATATAATGGAAATTAGAAAATATTTAGAATCAAATGACGAAAGAAATACAACAGATCAAAATCATGAAGATGGAACTAAATTGGCCCATGAAAATAAATGCATGAATTAAAGTGAAAAGCCATTGAACATCTTATATTTTAAATAAGAAAGTTAAAAATAAACATTTAAATGTATAAGTTTGGAGAAGGACAGCAATAAAACTCAGGAAAAGAGAATCTAAGAAATAATAACAAAGAGGACCATAATTAATAAAATAGAAAATGAAAAATCAGACATAACAAAATCAAAGACAGCTTCCCTGAAACAGAAAAATTGATCTAGATTGATGATAAAAAAAAAAATTGAAGTCATAGTAAATAATGCTGGAAATGAAAATTGAGTGTTTGGTTTACAGTTAAACTTTATGTCATTTTTATCTTCATGGCAATTTCAAAGGGAAAAATTTTAATCATCAAATATGATAATCACTTTTAAGCTTTTGTAAGAAATTATTTTAAGGGGTTGGAATGGGGACGGGCTACACAAATAGGGAGGGAAGGACTTCCACAGCCCAAAACAGCCTCTCAAAACAGCCCAAAACAGCCTCCCCAAACAGCCCAAAACAGCCTCTCAAAACAGCCTCCCCAAACAGCCCAAAACAGCCTCCCAAAACAGCCCAAAACAGCCTCCCAAAACAGCCCAAAACAGCCCAAAACAGCCTCCCCAAACAGCCCAGAACAGCCTCTCAAAACAGCCTCCCAAAATAGCCCAAAACAGCCTCTTCTTCTCCCTTGAACCCCCTTTTCCTCCCCTCTCCCAAAGTTAGAATATAGTATGTTTGTATTTTGAATTTTGTTGTCCAGCCTTCAGTGCCTTGCCCTCCCCTCTTACACCAGGACCATTTCTCCAGCCACTGGTCCTCTCTGACCCCCCCGTTTCTTACATACTTGACTTTCTCCTCTTTCAGTCTCCCCAACCTGCTCCCAACCCCGTGGCCCCTGTTCCTCTCCTTTTCTCTGTGGCAGTTTCATATTTGTAAGATGAATTTTCTCATTAAACACTTTGCTGTATTTAAAAAGAAAAAGTTTTTTTTTTTTTGATTAAGGATGCTACTGTATATTCCTAGTTTGCAAAGAGTTGTTTATATTAGTTTGCTAAAGAATAGATATATAATTATATCAAATACTGCTTACATAACTATTGTGATAATAATGAGTTTCCTCCTTTTATCTACTAATATGATAGATTATAATGACTTACTTTCTAATGTATCCTTTTTTCTTAGGCTAAAAACAACTTGACCGTCACATATGCTCTTTTTTATGTATTGCGGAGTTGGTTTATTAACATGCATTTGGAAATGTTTGCATCTAGGTTTACAAAGGAAGTTGACCTATAATTTTTCTTTCTTGTAGTATCCCTAATAGGTATTGGTACCAGGATTACATTAGCTTCCTGGAAAGTGAGGAAGTAGTTCTGTGAAAATTATTATTTTTCCTTGAATACTTGGTAAAGCTCTCCTAAGAAATCATTTAGATTTAAATCTAGTTTTCTTTGTAAGCAGATATTTTAACACGAAGAAAACCTGTTTTCAAATGGGAGAAATTCAGACATGGGAAAGGAATACAGAGGCAAGTAAACATGTGAAGACATGAGGAGTGACGTTTCAGTAACATGATAGACTAAGTTGACATAAAGACCTTTCTCCCTATAAAACAAAAACACCAAACAAAATATAAAATTTCCTTTTTCATAAATAGCCAAGATTGGATGGTAATAATAAAGGGGAATCTCCCCAATGTGTAAAATAAAAAGGGAACTCAAAACAGAAGTAAACTTCAGTTGTCACCATAGCAGCACAAAAATCCTGATACAGGGTTTAGCTATTAAGTTTTAATGTCCATGTGGGTACCACTTTTATGGCATCAGCTTTTCGGAGTCAGAAAGCTGCAATAGAGTATCCTTTTACAAGCTGAACCCTATCAGTAAAATGGGAATCAGAAAAAATTCCTTCTACTAACCCAAAAAAATTGGCAAGAAACTTGCCATCTGTCCAGTTCTCTAATGGGGAAAAAAATATCTGGACAGAAATTGAAACTCCAAGCCAGAAACATATAAAGGATAATAAAGGTTATACTAGATGTATGGTATAGAAATCCAAAGGCCAAAAATTAGCCCACAAGCAAATTTTAGATTCCTAATAAAAGAAAATGCAAAACTCTTCTGTCGAAACACCAACAGTGCAAAATCCCAGGTGCACTGGACTCCCTGTAAATGATGTTTTCACAGTCAACAATTAGCAACCATGCAAGGGAACAAGCCACAGTGAAGAACAGTCAGGAAACCACATAGATGGGAGAATTTGCAGCGCTCTAAGAAGTAGAAATAATAGAACAATATGAAAGAGACTATAATATTGAAAAGCATATGATAAAATAGGAAGATGTGAGAAAGAACCAAATGAAACTTCTGAAAACAAACAACTATGGGCATTGGAGTCTATGGAGACTCAATAGATGGCTTAAAGAGCAGATTGCATAGAACTAAAGAGAAGTGTATAAAAGATTTGAGGAAATCACCCAGAATTCAGCAGAGAGAAAAAGAAATGGAAAACATAAAAAGAAAAGCAAAGAAGCTTAACAATAAAATGAGAAGATCTGACACACACCTGACAGGACTTTATAAAAAAAAATTACAGAAAACAGGGAGAGGAAATAGTCAAAAAATAAGAAATGTCCAGAATTTAATAAAAACCTAAGTCCTCAGTTAAGTAGGCAAACCAGATTCCAAGCAGGGAAAACAAAATCAAATTCATTTTTAGACACTAAATAAGGAGCCGAAGAAACAGGAAGACAAAGCGTATGATCTTCAAACAATCACAAAGAAAGCACAAATAGGGACAAAAATTAGAAAGAAAAGACGACGACAAAAGTCAAAAAAACAACAAAATAATATCTTCAATGGGCAAAGTTTAGGTAGAGAATTCTACCCCTAACTAACCCACAAATCAAGAATTAGGGCACCATACATAGATTCTTAAATAAAAACTGAAAAGATTTCCTACTTACATGTTATGCCTAGGAGTCTCTCAAAGACCATAGCCAGACAAGTTAAATTTAAAGAGGAGTCCTTTTATTGAAGAACCGGCCAGTGACTGCCTCAGTATCCCAACATAGGGTTTCTGAGAGCAGCCCCAATGCTTAAAGGGTCGGATTTTTAAGACTTGGTCTGCATCCTGGTTGGTGCTCGGGTTGCCCGAGTGCATCCAGGTAGGTTAGCAAGCATTGCACAGAAGCAGAATTTTGCAGTTAGTTAGTCATACATCTTTGTTTCAGTACTTTCCCACCTGGTATTTCTTAAAGGTCAGTCCGGGGACAGTTGATAACTCCTGGTCTGTTTCTCAGGGAGTTAGTCAAGCAAGAAGTCAGTGAGTATTTTCCCATCTATCTTGGGAGTGAACCAGACTTACTCCATTTTGTTGAGGGCTTGCAGCCCAGAAATGTGCCAGGTGTTAACTGTTATTTTTCTACCTTAGTCTAGGCCTAATAATAAACTATTCATAAATAACATAGAGAACGAGTAAAGAAATAAACAAACAAGTAAAATCTAAATGAACATTAACTATATAAACAAAATGACTAATTGATTTGACTTGTTGATTGATTTGACTTGTTGATTTACTCACTATTGCTTCCAGCTTCCCACACCTTCATTTTGGATTCTTATTTTTTCTTTCCATTCTTTAATATGTTCTTTACATTCTCTAGTAGTTCATTTATGAAAAGTACATAAGCATGAAATCTTTTCAGTCTTTATTTGAGGATCTATGTATAGTACCTTAATTCTTGATTTGAAGTTGTTTTTTTGTTATTTTCTAACTTTTGTTGTTGATCTTTTGGAGATTCATAGAACTTGATACAAAAATGATTAGAAATGATTTTCAAGTCCATGCAGAACATTTGCAAAACTTCCATCCTTCAACGAATAAGTATTTATTGAGTGCCTCTGTATGCCAGAAAACTTTCCATATGAGGTTCTGAGGAACACAGCTATAAAAATTAAGTCTCTGCCCTCATGGAGTTTATATATAGCCGAAGAGATAGAACTTAAACAAGGACTCACATCATCTCTAATGTCAAGCAGTGCTCAGATCCATAAAGACAAATAAAGGGGATCATAGGGCAGACTCCTGCAGGGAACTATGTCAGACTGCATAGTCAGGGAATGCTTTTCTGAGGAGGTAATTTTGGGCCAAGAGTCATAAGAAATGATGATATAAACCAGGCAAGGATCTAGAGAAAGAGAAAAGATCAGGGCAAAGGCACTTGAGAGCAAGTGTGCCTCCTATGTCAGAAAAAGTGAAGAGGCCAATATGCTAAAAGTGACCTGAATACAGACATCAGAAATGGAAGTTAGGAAAAATGAGATCTTCCTTTTATTTGAAAAGGATCCTTCTGGAAGCTCAGGGGAGAATAGCAAGGAGACCAGTTAGAGTGGCTTGGGCTAGAGGAGCAGGGATAGAGGTTGATGAGAACTGGTCAAATTAAAAATGACTTTGCAGGCCAGGCATGGTTGTTCACGCTTGCAACCCCAACACTTTGGGAAGCCGAAGAGAGAGGATTGCTTGAGATGAGGAGTTTGAGACCAGCCTGAACAACTTGGTGGCTGTGGCATAGGCAGGAGGACCACCTGAGCCCAGGAGTTCAAGCTCACGGTGAGCTAGGATGATGCCACTGTACTCCAGCCTGGGCAACAAAGCAAAACCTTGTCTCTAAAAAATAAAAATGATCTTGAAGGCAGAACCAAAAGGGTTTGTGGAAAGACTCGATGTGGGATTTGAAAGAAAGAGAAGTACAAGGTGTCTCCAAGGGTTTTGTCCCAAATACTGGCACCTGTGCCAAGATGGAGAGTACTGGAGAAGACAAAGGAGGTTGGGGGGGGGGGGAGGCGGAGGGCTGTTGCTAAAGGTAAGATACTTGAACAACAGAGAGACCCCATCTCTACCAAAAACAGACAAAAATAGCCAGTCATTGTAGCAGATGCCAGTAGTCCCAGTTACTTGGGAGGCTGAAGCAGAAGGATCACCTGAACCCAGGAGTTTGAGGTTACTATGAATAGTCTGATGGCCAAGGCACTCTAGCCTGGGCAAGAGAGTGAGACTCTGTCTCTAATAAAAAAGAAAAAAAAAAAAAAAAAGATTACAATACCTATTAGACGCCCTATGGAGATTTAAACAGCCTGTTCCTCTTCTGTGTTGGTATTGCCTGCTGGCCTCTGTAAGTATAGTATTTGCTGATGAAATTTCTAAAAACTGTCGTGGAGAAGAAAACACTCAATCTGCTCTCACCAACCCAGAACTAATTCTATCCTCACTAATTCTACGCATGTAACGGACCTTTCTAACCAAAACTGAATTCAAATTTAGTAAATGCTCACCATTCTTTCACAAATACTACCATATTTAGTCTCATTTAAACATAAATATCTTCCCTTGTGGAAGGAATTTTAAGTGGTGGATAAAGATGATTGTGCATATGTTTTCTCAACCCCATATCCAACACATCATATTAGTAGGTTGAAATTGGCCTTGGGGGTATACTTGCACTGGCAAATGCTGCAGATGAGGGCCTCTCCCCAGGCCCTTCCAGAGCCAGAGGTTTGACATTTATCAATTCTTACCTTACGCAGAAGGAAAATGTCCAGTCACTAGTCCCAGTCTGGACCCAGGTATCTTGACTCTACTTCAAGTGTTATTTCCCTTCTAGGACACTCTTGGGAACTTACTTTGTCAGGTTTTGCAACAAGTGTTTTATGAGCATTTTCTCTTCTAATCCTCACAATAACTCTACAAAGGAAGTATGATGGTTAGTGATAAGAAAACTAAGGCTTTGAGAAGTAACTTACAGATAATCAAATGTTGGTCTATTTACTATCAGAAGCCATTTGCTTAAAAACCTATGCTATTGTGTCTAACTAACAAATTTTACTTTGTCAAGATGAACCAAATCCACTGTTAATTTTCATTATGATATAGAAGAATAAAAAGGATTAAAGTTTTTATCAAAGGTGCAAATCAAGTTCATAAAATATACACTAGATATTGAAAAGGATCTCCATATTAAAAAGAATGACATTTTTCTAATACTCCAGGAATGTTTCTTGGGAGAGATAAAATTTTGGAAAATCTTTTCATTATGATGTCCTGTACATAGGGGACATTCCAACAAGGGTGTGGCTGGGAAGAAAACTTCAAGGCAAAAGTGTAATGATTTGATCAAAAGGTGGTGACCATGTTCACCTAAAAGAGCAGAGAAGTCCCTCTGGGGAATATGAAAACAATAGAAACGAGGTTTTCCATGTGCTCTAACAAAGGGCTTTGAAGTGAAAAGAATGAACTAAACAAAAAGCAAAACAGATTTCACTTTGAACATCAAAAATTGATATTCCAGATAGTACGATAACCTTTGTTTATAACTTAGTGAAGTAATATATTTTCTTGACTTTCTGCTTGGTTAAAAAAAAAAAAAAAAAAATATATATATATATATATATATATATATTAAAACAAGTACAACCACAAATATTTATCTCCTCAACA
>CAUYPK010030500.1:0-40116 GCA_963574355.1 Loris lydekkerianus
CCTCAGTGGGGTTGATGTGCGTTCTTCAGCCTTCTCTCTTGGTGCAGCTCTAATCCACCAGGTTACTTGCTAAATTTCTGTCCTTTAACTCTCCTTCTGGATGGGAGCCTCTGTGGAAAGCTGGCTTCAGTCAGCCATCTTGTCTCTGCCCCTCTGAAGGTGCATTTTCAAAGAATATGTGTTTAGGTAGAGTCATTATTTTTGAGGAAGAATAGTGCAAAATTTTATTCTGTGTGGATTTCATAGGTGGTACATTTAAATTACTATTAAAAAAAATAAAGCCTAGGACCACATGAGGAAGGCTACCAATTATTGCTTTGAAAGTTTTTCTCTAATGATAAAAATAGCAGGGAGGAATGTTTTGTCAATGAAACCTAAGCTTAATATTATTTTATCATTATTTTCACATAGCTTTTAAGCATTTATTTAGGCACATGTTTTACACATGTAAAGCAAAGACCTTTCAAGATGTCTGAATTTTACAAATGTACCAGAAAAAAAAAAAAAGTCTGTGTTTAAGTAAATTTTGACCAGCTGGGCATGGTGGCTCAGATCTGTAATCCCAGCACTCTGTGAGGCTGAGGCAGGCAGATCACCTGAGCTAAAGAATTTGAGACCAGTTTGGAGCTAAAGTGAGACCTGTCTCTAAAAAAATAGGCGGATGTCATGGCAGGTGCCAAAGTCCCAGCTACTTGGGAACTGAGGCAAGAGAATTGCTTGAGCCCAAGTGTTTGAGGTTGCTGTGAGCTGTGATGCTAAGGCACTCTACTGTGGGTGACAAAGTGAGACTCTTTCTCAAAAATAAATAAATAATAAATGAATGAATAAATAAGTTTCAACCCCCTTCCAAGGAGGGAATCCATCAGGGGAGCACAGAAAATCCCACCACCGCAGTTTGTACTCACAAGTCACCTAGGAGGTATTGGGGTCCTGCTGGACCCAGCAGCTGGGAGACAGGAAGGTGGGGAGGGAGGGTCCTGCTCTGCTGAGGATGGGCTGCATTTGGCTGTTTGTTTTAAGCTTCCACCCAGTGGCCACCCTGCACTAACACTCAGGACCGGCTGCTGAGACTCAGACATCTCCTGCCAACAGAGTCCTCTAAAAACAAATTCCAAGGGCTTTAATGGTTTTCAAACAGTGATGCTTCCTACATAGAGTCATTTCAGACATACATTTATAGATATGTATATATGTGTAGGATAATATTTAGAAATAAACATATCCTACATCAAGTACACAAAGTGAACTTAGTGTGAGTTTAAAATGATTTGCTATTCTTCCAGAGGCTTAAGGGACCTGGGCCCCCTTGGGACACATGCAGAGTTAGCTTGCCTGGAGGCAAAATTTCACAAGCCAATTCTCTGAAGTTGTGCGCCCAGTAAAGCCTGAGATCAAAGGGCATGCCGCCCTTCCTCAGAGATATGGGCCAGAGGGTTGACGTATATTAAAAACATACTGTCGGTCACGCAACATACATACATATATATAATATATTCTTCTAAATTCAAAATCACATTACTTCTGATTAAAAATTATTGGAAGACACATGTGAAACTAAAAATAAGTAAATCTTAACTAAAAAAGAAGAATTAATATTGATCATCATGCCCAGGTTAATGAGTAAAAGTAGGTTGTTTATTCAGAGGTATTTATACAAAAAGGAAGTGCCATCAAACAGATCTTACGCATCTTTTCAGTCTTATTATGTAAAATGCCCTGGGCTCTGACTTTGGAAGTTGCCAGTTCAAACTCACAACTTATCTTGATCTACGCATAGGTGTGTAAAAGAGCAATTTTTATATTTTAGATATTGTTTTCAAAGCAGATATATTACTATTAAGGCTATTCTAAGAAAACTCTGATGTTGTTTCACAGGAATCAAAGGATATGTGGAGGCCACATGGCTGAGCAGGTGTCCTGGTGTAAATTCAGTGGGTTTGAAGATATGACAGGTGCCTGCCTCAGACCCACGGCATGGCTGTGATTTAGAAGCAAATTGTGGCAAAGCGGGAAGAGTAAAGTCATCTGGTGATGAGCAGTGTGGCTATTTCCCTTGTCCACACAGTATGCAGCAGAGCGAGCCTGTCACCTGGGGGAGACTGAAGTTCACAACAGCACAGTGCTCTGGGGGGCAGGCCCCGACTCCCCTGCTGCCGTCCTTGCCACCCATGACCACCAGGCACTTGGAATCTGGCCTGTGCAGCTGGGCACCTGGGTGTTAAACTTGTTTAATCTGATTAAGTTAAGCTCAAATAGCTTCAAATGCCTGTGGCCATCATGTCAGCAAAGCACCATATTCTCAGGTCAATTCAAGACGAGCAAAAGATCTGATGCCGGTTTGTTTATATGAGGTGGGAAATATTAACTTGAAGGTGAGTGGACTCTATCAGGGAGTGGCAGACATCAAAGGGAGTTGGTAGGAACAGAACTAGAGGATGAAAACAGGGAAACACAGTCTGCATTATAACGTAAAGATAAGATGGAAGAGCACGTTTGAAGGTCTCAACCTCAGGGAAGTCGGCGAGAACAGCTTCCCCGACGTCCCCGAGGTTGAGACCTTCCTCTCCTTACAGCAAATACACAAAACACAATGATAAAGCCACATGCACAGGACACACAGAGTGGCAGTGAGTGACAGTGGGGGAGCTTCAGCCAGCCACTGTCTCAGGGACGTCCCTGAGGGGCTGGTGGAAGGGGGAGAAGCATGTTGTTTGCCCAGTGGTCGAGCTCAGCCTGCCCACTTGGAAATGTGGACACCACAGACCTGGTGGATGTCTGGAAATTTTGACCCTGGACAAGGTGAGTGATTAACGCAGTGTCAGTAGCTTTGTCCCCACACTTGCCCCAGGGAAGCAGATGCCTGATTCAGCAATTCATGTCCTGAGGTTGCTTTTTTTTTTTTTTTTTAAACAAAAGTAGGTAATGAGGAAGAAAGTACCTTAGCCTTTGCAAGAAGCATGTGAAGAAAAAGAGAATCTGAGGTCTTCTCTCATCCACTTACTTCAAATCTGTGAGCAGCCTGCAGGTGCTCCTTGTTGCTGTTTAAGCTCCAAACACTTCCTGGTAGAGAGACAGGGTCACAGCACCAGGGCAGCTAGATTGGCTGAGCTCTGAAATGAGAACCATCACCTGCGGGCAGACACTTAAGTTCAGCTAACCTGCTTTCAAACATGCTCTTCCATCTTACCTTTATGGAGGGTTATAATGCAGACTGAAACTTTTAAATATTTCCACTTCACATACGAGAAAGCTGCAGGTCAAAGAATTTTAGAGTTCAAACCTGTACCTGGTCAAACATACTCAAATCTGGAGCCACACTTCCTGACCCCGAGGTCAGCTCGGTGGACACACCAGCAGGACAGGCCACTTTGTGTCATTCTTTTCCCCAGAAATCCAATGTTTGTTTCAAGTTTCTACTTTTGTTTTGTTATCATTGTTTGCTGACTGCCAGGGCTCTGAGAGCAATTACAAAATTTAATTTTGAAAGAGACTGTCCCTGTCACTAGAGTTCCTAGGAAACTGACCATACAAGAAAATAAAAATAAATACCAGCAGATGGGAAACATCTGCAGTTTTTTAGTTAAGTTTATAATTAAAATTTAAAAATGATGCATATTGCAGTAATAACTTAATTTGTCATGGTCCTTTTCTTGCCAAATTTAAAACCAATTTTCTGTAACTTCTTGACATGTGGCCTTTTGTGCCCCAACGCTGAGCTCCAGTCTGAGGGCACATACCCGGTACCCTCTGCGGGGCCCTCCCTGGAGACATGCACAGTGTCATGGGCCTCCCAGCTTCCAGCCCCACGGGACAGTGGCATACCAGCACAGGTCGTCAGGGGGACATTGTTATACCTTCATCAGGAGGCGGCCATGGACTCTGGAAAGATGAAATTCCTCCACCAAGACCTGTGCCCGGCAAAGGAAATGTCTCTCCCTCTCAGGAACACTTAATTTTCAAGTACTGTCAAGCTGTGTCAAAGAAAGTGAAGATGGCAAGAAAAACCCTTAACTCAGTGAGTGACTGTGCTTCTATGACCCTGGACTTAAGCTGAGGGTCCCCACTGGGAGCCAAGCGCTGGGCAGAGCCACACTCTGTGGCCTCGTCTGCAGACACGTGTTCTGTTCTCATCAAAGAAGTGTCTGGAAATGATGTCCATTCCACTAGGGGACTAGGGAAGGGGGGTAGCCAGAAGCGCCTGTGGTTTGTTTGGAACCATGTGCTCTTCTGGCCATCTGCGGGGATCCAGGCACCAGACCTCAAGGCACAGGTCCTGCCCATTGGTCAGGGGTCTGGAGGCCAGGGCTGGGCCTGCTGGAGATGCTCTCGGAAGGGCAGAGCAGGACATCACCCTGGTCCTCCACCCGAGACGAAAGGCCCCCGTGTTGGGGCATCCCAGCCCCACTTTTAGGTGACCAGCACTGGGCATGACGCCCCGATGGGTGATGCATGTGGTACCACCGTGTGATGGTTGATGACCACCTTACCCATCAGAGGCACTGTCCCCAACATGCCAGTCAGGGCCACTCCATAGGTGGAGGAAAATGTGAGCATGTGGGCCCAGTTAAGTCACCACTGGATGGGAGCCACGGCTGCGCAGCCCAGCTCCAGTGCAGAGGCATTCTCCTGCAAATCCATCAGCTTCTCAGGCTGCTGTCCCACCAGGTAGAACACGCAGCAGCAGAAACACAGGGTTTAGAAGGTGCATGTTGCACAACCTGCGTGGGGCACATGTCTCTGTTCCTGCAAATCTGAGTGTAAAAAGCTGTGGGGTTTCCAGCCAGGGCAGAGTTGGGTCCCAGGAGTGGCTCTGAGCACTTGGGATCCTCCTGCCATGTACCCAGGTGGGAGGACATGCTGGCAGGGCTCCTGCAGCAGTTGGGAGGGCCATCAACATGGCTCTCTCCATGCCCAGTGTCCCGTGGGATAGTTGATGGTGAGGGGACAATCCCTGCAGTTCAGTCTGAGGAGGGCCGGGTCACACCCAAGGGTCCCCAGGACCCAGGCGAAGGTGTGGGAGGGCTGCAATGGCGACCTATGTGGCCCTGATGGTCCCTAAACTGGCCTTCTCTTGAGCTTGCTGGGACAAGAGTGCCCAGGACTTAAAGGAAGACATGGGTGCAGCACTTCAGAGAGCCCTAAGGCATACACAGGGTGGGCCCTCTGGGGCACACTGAATCTCCTCCACGACACCCCTAGGAATCACATGCTGCTGGCTCAGGACTCAGCTGTCAGCTTTGGGATGGCCCCAGCCGAAGGCCTCATCTGCCTGACTGCATGCTGGGCAGCCCACACTAGTCTTTCCACAACACTGAGACATCTCAAAAAGCTATTTCAGGGCTCCACAGAGGGTCCCCAGGCCATGGTGGAGACTGAGTCCCACCCTGAGCCTCTGGGGTCAATCCTCCACCCTCCCTGAGTCAGGAGCAGGGGTGGCTCCATGGCTGTCGGGAGTGGTGTGCTGACCTTGCAGTCTCCTGTTGTCACCTCCAGGGGTCTGGACTGGATGCTGCTGCTGTGGGAAGGTGAGCCTCTGGCACTTCCTGGGACTGGAGCACATGCAGCAGCAATCCAGGCTGAGGCCAAACCGGGTCGGGCCGTTCAGACACCTGCCAGTTTGCTGTTCTGTGCCCCAAGGGAGGGTAGCTTCAGAAACAGGACATGGGTTCTCATCTCAATACACTTTTGTTCAGTATAAATAGCAGGTTCTTAAACCTGACACATACTTGGCTCAGATTTTGAAGAAGTCATGGCTAGGAGCCAGAGGGATGAGAAGGGAGCTGGGTAACAAGGGTGACGCTCGGGGATAGTCACGACACATTGACAGGCCATACAGAAGATAGAGAAGACTATAGCATGCCGTAGCTAATAAAACTGTTTTCTTTGTCTTTTCTTTTTTTTTTTTTTTTTTTTTTTAATACCTAGAGAAACCATGGAAAGCTTTGTGGAGGTAGTGAAATTTGAGCAGAGCTTTAAAGGATGGGTCCTTTTCAAGGTGGGATGACAGACACACCATGCCCAGTGGAATAGGAGTTCAGAGCTCACAGTCTCATGACTGACGTGTTTAGGCCACTGTCGTGTCCATAATAACAGTGTATGGTCACTTCAGAGTTAAAATAATGAGAGTCACACTCTAACACAGCTGTTAAAAATGAAATACATAGAGTCTCTGTCCTGTATGGCAGTGATTCTCAACTAGTATGACGTGACACACTTCTGTCTTGTGCAAGGATCTTAGGCATGTTGTGAACATTTTTAAAAGATCATTAATTAAATTATTTTCTAAAGAAGTTCAAATCACAGTAGGTATACTTTTTTTTTTTTTTAGAGACAGAGTCTCACTTAGTCACCCTCAGTAGAGTGCTATGGCGTCACAGCTCACAGCAACCTCCAGCTCTTGGGCTTAGGTGATTCTTTTGCCTCAGCCTCATGAGAAGCTGGGACTACAGATGCCTGCCTCAATGCCTGGCTATTTTTTTGCTGCAGTTCGGCTGGGGCTGGGTTTGAACACACCACCCTCAGTATATGGGGCTGGCGCCCTACTCACTGAGCCACAGGCATATACTTTATTAAAAAAATTTTTGATCAACATAATTTAAGTGTGCTGTGGTTTTCACTGTGCTACGGAAGTTTAACTAAAGGTTCAAGTGTGTTGTGGGATAAAAATGGTTGGAAAACACTGCCATATAGTAAAGCAAAGACCACAAAACCTTAAAATAAATGGACTTTCTCAGCACCCCACATTCTCCTAATAGTCATAATGATACCTAGTGAGATGCAAAAACAGAGGGTATTTTCCATTACATTTTAAGTAAAATCTTCCTTCTGGTCAGTATCAGTTGACCTGAATCCACTGTGACACTCCTTGGATGAGGAGCCCAATTAAGTGTTTAGTTTTCCTTGCAAAGTCCTCAGTATGACTCATTTCCTAAGTAGAGAAGGCAGGGAATTGGCTGCGACTCTTGTAAACTACCTCGGGCTCCACTTAGCAGAAATATGGTGGAATTCTGGGGTGACCTGAACCCATTTTTGAAAAAGTTTACACTAAACAAAAAAAGAAAATATCTTAGAAAAATCCTTCCACAGGTTATCAAGGATATGCTGTTCTTGCAGAATCCAGAAACACAGTGAGTAGCTGGTTTGATTCTGCTGTTTCTCAGCCCCTTGCTGGTCAGGTCCCGCACAGCCTCGCCTCCCAAGCCTGGGGACTGACTCACTCTCTGGGGCTGAAAGTGTGAAAGACGCTTTCTCTGACCAAACACAGAGATTTTCCTTACTTAAATGTGGTGAGCTAGGATAGATCAGGTAATTCGCACGCAGACCCTTCACAGAAAGAGAAACATCCCATCTCTCCACGATGAGTCTCAGAACTCATTCCCACCCTCCCCTGAAGGCCTTGGCATCTCTCAATGATGAGTCTCAAAATCTGAGGGAAAGTGGATTATTAAATTCAGACACTGTGTGTTTTTCCTTCAGAATATCTCGAGAGTGGAAAAAAAAAAATCCAATGTACTCAATACTAATATGAAACAAATATGTAGACAACTACATGCCCACACAAACGATGAAACACAGACACATATTTTTGTTTAGGGACATGTGCCAGGATGAAACAGTCACAAACACCAAGCCCACAGAGAGCCCTGGTCTCAGTGAAGGCAGAAAAATCAGGAGCCTGGAAAAGCCAGAGGAGGCAGGTGGTCCACATGTGTCCAAGGAGCCCTCTGTCACAGGAGCACAGGCCACAGTTCCAGCCTGGACACACAGGGAGGTGAAGGACTTGGGGTATGAGTGCGACCAGCTTCCCGATGGAGGAGGGCGCAGGATGGAGGACACTCAGGGCTGTGCCAATAGAGGCCATTGCCAGTTCTGAGAAACTAACCACCACAGAGAGAACAATAGTGGGGCTTTGTGGAGTGGGGGACAATGTGAGCAGAGAGGACATCTTTGGATCTTCCCGAGGCCACAGCCTAGGAATAACGGGGAACAGGGAACGAGCCAAGGTCCTGACAGCTCCCTTCCCTGGTGAACTATCCCTTAGACTAGGTGCATGTCAGAAGCAAATATGAATTGTAAAGCAAGAATAATTCATCCAGAACCTGAAATTATTTCTATGGTTGTTTGCATAAAATCTCCAGCACTCAATCAAAAATGTCCAAGCATATAAGAATAGACCAAAAAAAAGGAAATCATCAGGCCCTTAGGGGATCCAGGTAATAGAATTATCAGACATAGACTTTAGATATGATTAATATGTAAAAGAATTATGGAAGAACGAAGAATTTTGGCAGAGAACCAGGAACTATAACATAAGATAGTAATCCTAAGGCCAAAAAATAAATGAATAAATAAATAAAAGAGAGAGAGAGAGAATAGTATAAATTAGGAATTCAATCCATAAATTTAGTGCAGGTTAGACACAGCTGGAGAGAGGAAATTAGTAAACACAGAAATGTATAGAGCAGAGGCATACTTAAAGAGAATGAAAAACAAACATAACTAATATAAGGAATATGATTTTAAAAAGTGCAAAGAAAGAAGATGCCATTGAAGAAACATTTGAAATAATGACTCAGATCATCCCAAAACTTGTGACAGGTACCAAGCTGATTCAAAATGCGCCAGATCTCAAGTAGGATCAGGTAAAGAAAACCATATCTTTTCAGCTGAAAACTGAATGGAAAATAAAATTTTAACAGTAGCCAAACAAAAATGTACATTTCTATCAAGGAGCTAGCAGCATCGTGACTGACAGAAACCAGGAAGCCGCACACCCATGAGGGCATCTCCAAAGTGATGAGAGAAGTCAGTGCCCACCTGTGACTCTGTGCCCAGTGAAAATGTCCTCAACAGTAGCATCATTTTTATAGCCAAATAGCATTTCCTTGTGTAAAATTACTACCTTTTCTTTATTCATTTGTTGATAGATGCTTAGGCTGATGCCACATCTGGGTCCTGGGAGCAGCGCTGTGATGAACATGGGCTGCAGATGTCTCTTCCACAGGCTGATTTCATTTCCTCTGGGTGAATACTCCATAGTAAGATTTTTGGATCACATGGCAGTTTTTTTTTTTTAGTTTTAGTTTTTTGTTTAGTAAGAAAGTCTTTATTTCTTTAAAAGCGATTGTTTTAAGAAAAAGTAAGTAAAACCAAATTTGCTGGTAATCACACTGGACATTATCAGAATGGCACACACTATTTGGAAAAATAAATGTCTTTTGTTCTGAGATGCTCCTCACTAGGTGATACACATCCTTTTCTATGGTGACATGAAAAGCACCTTCCAGTAAGCAACAGACTCTAACTCTCACATAGACAAGAGCTTTGGCTTTTTCTGCACACTTGCCTTTGCTGCAGCAGCTGATAGTTTTTGAGGAACCTCCATACTATTTGCCATACTGGCATTTGCCATATAAAAAGAAAATCCTGCCATTTGTAGCCAGGTGGATGAACCTGGAGGATATTATATTAAGTGAGCTAAGCCAGGCACAGGTGGACAACACCACCTGACCTGCTGTCACGTGTGGAATGTAAAGGCTGTCCTCACAGGGCGAAAGAGAGCAGAGGAGAGGTTCCCGCAGGCTGAGGTGGGACGGGGACAGGTTACAGCTCCACAGGGGAGCCCCCATGTCCCACTGCACCGCACCAGGGTCATGGTCAGTAATAAGATACTGTCTATTTCAAAACAGCTGGAGGAGAGGACTTGAATGTTCTCACCACATAGAAATGATGAATGTCAGAGGCAATAGATATGCTAATTACCCTAATTTGGTCATTTAACATTATACACACATATCAAAAGGTCACATGCTCCCTATAAATATGTGGGCACAATGAATATAACGAACTATTATGTGTCAATCAAATATAAATTTAAAATAAAGAATAGAGTCAAAATAGGTTTCCAGACAAAAACATCAACAACAAAACCATGAGAATATTTCACAGCAAACTTAAAATAAATATTAAAGGAAATCCTTCAAGCAGAGGAAAATACTATATAACTAAATGAATGCATGAAGAAGTAGGACAGAAAGAAAAGTAACAGAAACAGTAAATATGTACATAAGTCAAAGTAAATACTGACTATGGGACAATGTGTCATGTGGATTTCATCATATATCTTGATACATTATACATATAAATACACGCATATGTACATACACACACATACACACATATATGTAGATATATCAAGAGAGCTACAAAAAAACTACATTCAGAAGAAAGCCAAAAAAGTAAGACAGCTGATAAATGAGCCAAAATGTTCCAAGATGTTTGCATTATTTGGCAGGAATTAAAAATGCAAGTTTATGTTGGACTTTAATAAATCAAGATCACATGCAGTATTGTCATCATAATAATCACTTAAAGAACGGGGTAAGGTGTACATGGTTAACAAGCTGATGGCAGGGAGATTTGCTAGATTTGCCTAAAGTAACTTAAGATATGAGAGGAAAGAGAATCTAGATAGGACCACCATTAGTAAACAAATTAAGATGATAAATTTAAATCTGAATAATAATCAGTAATTACATTAGTTGCCAGTCACCTAAATTCTCCAATTTGAAGACAAAAACTTTTGGCGGTGCCCATAGCTCAGTGGGTAGGGTGCCGGCTACATACAATGAGGCTAGTGGGTTTGAACCCAGCCTGCGCCTGCTAAACAACAATGACAATTGCAACCAAAGGTAACCAGGTGTGGCGGGTGCCTGTAGTCCCAGCTACTTGGAAAACTGAGGCAAGAGAACTGCTTATGCTCAAGAGTTTGAGGGTGCTGTGAGCTATGACGCTACGGCACTCTACCAAGGCTGACATTTAGTGAGACTCTGTCTCAAAAAAAAAAAAAAAAAAAAAAGACAAAAATTTTCTAAATAAATAAATAAAGACAGAATTTTCATAATGGATAAAAATAATTTAATGCTGCTCATACAGATTTGAAAAAAGAAATCCACTTCTGTGATTTTTACTTTTAAAAGCAAAAAGATGTAAAAGTGCATACCGTGCCAAATAACTCTGGAGTAGCTGCACTAGGATCATGCAGGGTAAACTCTAGGGCATAAAATCTTACCAGCACTGAACAGAGACGGTAATAGGAACGATAACAATAATAGTTCAAACTTTATAGATAACATTAACAATTGCAAAGACGTGTGCTACTCAAAATTGCACAAGCATACATATTTTATATACTACTTGACTGACAAGGCAATCACTTAAATTCCACCAATAACCGATGGAAAAGTGAGACAAAATTAGCAATAATATGAAAGAATTAACATTGTAAAACAAAACAAATTGTCATATTAACAGAATATAGACACATTACATTGATGCAGAAAAATGCATCTGGTGAAATATAATATACTTTCATAACTGACAACATCACAAAATGTTTGGCAAACTGGGAATAAAAAGACAATGCCTAAGTCTAAAAATAAGCACTGATAGCAATCCTACCGCAAAGGTGTAGCTAAGTGTAGGATGTTAGTTACAACTTTGTCCCTGAGATAAAGAAAAAGGAAGAATGTCCTCTGTCACTACTCCAGGTGTATTCAACACCGGCAAGTCCCTGGCCAGTGGAAAGAGACGGGAACAAGAAATAATGTCTAAAAATCGAAAAGAAGTATAATAAATGTACCTTTATACACAAATAACATGATTGTATATATAGGAAATTTAATGAAATTACAGATAAAATAAAAATAACTGAAGTTAGCAAGACACTGGATAAAGATCAAGATTAAATATTCACTTTATTACACATTCTAGCAACACATAATTAGAAAATAAAATTTAAAATATGTCTTCATAGTGGCGTTAAAAAAAATCTTACAGCATATCTAACAAAAGAGGCATTAGACTTTTATGAAGAAACTCAGGAAATATTATAGAAAACAAGTAACGATTTAATCGAATGGAAAGACGCAGTCTTTTTAGGTATTGTATGTCAATTATCTCCAAAGTACTCCATGGGCTTAATACAAGTCCTAGAACAATTTATAAGGTCAAGAAAATCTTGCAGGAACACAGATTTGGATAACTGAAAACCTGTTATAAAGCTACAGGGATTAAGGCAGGGAGGGAGTGCCATAGGACCTGGCATGTCACGAGGAGCTGAGAGGGAAACACACGCAGATGTGGAAGCAGCTGGCGCGTCCTTCCAGCAAACAGACTCCAAGGCACTAGAATATTCAGGTGGAAAATTATGTGTGAGTCCTACCTTGCAGCCAAATCAGTCCCAAGGAACACAAATCTAAGTGCAAAAAGTAAACAGTGAAGCCTCTGGAAGATAATTTAGTCAAATACCCTGTGGGGTGGGGTCTCTAGCACACCAGACCAAGGGAGCAATAACCATACAAACACTGATAAATTGGACCATCCTAAAATGTAAAAAGTAAAGAGACTGGGATAATGTATTTTTTAAAGTCCATCTTCTCACTGTAGAAAGAACCCTGATACAGTGAAGATGGACACTCCATGGGGAATAGTGGCAGGGGGGACTCTCCTGAGAAGACCAACAGGCAATGGGCCAATAGACACACAAGTACACAGGAACACAGGCTCACGGGCACACAGGCTCATAGGCACACAGGTGCACAAGCTCATGGGCACACAGGCTCATGGGTTCTTGGGGTCATAGTCATACAGGCTCATGGGGGCTTGGGCCCACAGGCACCCTGGTACATGGGCACAGGAGCTCACAGGCACAGGAGTACCCAGGCTCACAAGCTTTTAGCACACAGCCTAACAGTTCATAGGCATACAGGTGCATAGGGCCAAAGGCTCATGGCCTCATATTTGTATGGGCTGATAGGCTCATGGGTACATGGGCTCATAGGTACATGAGCACACGGACATAATGGCTCACAGGCTCATAGGCTGATGGGCATATGAGCTCATGGGCTCACAGGCTCACAGAAGCACAAGCTCACAGGTACATAAGCTCAGGGAGGGCACGTGGAAGGTCAAGAGGAGCAAGCTCACCAGGTGCGGGACTTGTTTTGTGTGACACTTAGGAGTGCACAGACAGAATGCTTGAGGCCAGGAGACAGATGTCTTGGGGGTGAGGGAGCTGCCAGGGGAGGGTGGCAGAGTAATCCTGGAGCCTGAGCACTGTTGCTTTTATCCACGTGGGTATGTTTACCTGTGATAACTCACTCATCCTGAAAGGAGCTGGTGCCAAGGGGTGCTTGACAGCTGCAGTGTCGTTACCACACAGGTCAGAAAGTGGACGGCCCATGACCCTTTCTGAGTGAAAAACCTTTTATTTTAACCTCATCTTCCTGATTCTATACCAGTCACACTTCCTGTGTCCTCTTTGGTCAGTCAGGAGACTCTGAACATGGGGATTTAATCTGCCTCTGGATGGCAGAGCAGGAGGGTCAACAGCTGTCGGGAGACGGCCCTGCCTGGGACCTTGCCATCCTGGGTCTTCTATGCGCTCAGTAGGTCCCGGCTGCAACAGCATTTACCCACCATGTGGGGATCCCAACATTCCTTCTTTTTTGGCTGAAGGAATGAATATGATTTTATGTGCATTTTATTTAAGTGGTTATGGTCATTTGGCACCTGAATGGTTAGAGCCAGCTATTTTCTAAATGTTTTATTTTTCAATTTCAATGTGCTAATAAGCTATTATGAAAGCTGTTTAATTTTTTGTAATATCAGGTAAATTTTTTACCTCAAGGGCAGTCCAAATGATATTGGCTGAATATTGTCTTTTTCTTTTATTTATTTTTCTTTTATTTATTTGTTTTTTATTGCTGGGGATTCATTGAGGGTACAAGAAACCAGGTTACACTGATTGCATTTGTTAGGTAAAGTCCCTCTTACAATCGCGTCTTGCCCCCAAAAGGTGTGGCACACACCAAGGCCCCACCCCCTCCCACCTTCCCTCTCTCTGTGGTGCCAGTGGCTGTGGGGGTGGCCATCTTGAGACAACCCCACAGGTGCGTGGACACTGGGCTGAGAAGACCTCATACCAGCCAGGAACTGACGACCTGAGCACAGGGACTTCAGCCTCTGTCTGTGGGGCAGGGGCTGTGACCCTTTAAATACTAGAGGCAAGAAATAATCTTTGACTTAAAAATTGTATGGTGAAACAGTTGGACTTAATACTAAGAAAATTCAGACTGCAGAATTGAGGGCTGTGAGCAGATGCTGCGTCTCTGTTAGGCTGAAACAAAGGAGCTTCATTTTGTAAATTGCTAGAGACTTCAAGAAACACGTTTCCTTTCAAAGTGCCTTCACTGGAAGTGACTCATGACTGAGCCAACTCAGAGGCCATCTCTGAGGAGAAGGACCTTTCCTCCCCTTACTGGTCAGCCAGGAAGCTGGGTGGCCCCCTCCGTAGGGCGAGCCTGGCGATCAGGCTCAGAGGGCGCTGAACCAAGGCAGTCACGCTACCCTGGGTACAGTGGGTGCCGTCTTTGAAGTTTGAGATTGGATATGCTGTTGACATCTGGTCAGTGAGCAAACTGCCTCTGTTGCATTCGAACACCGGGGTCTGACTTCTGCTTGGAGTCAACAGATGAATCAGTGCCGTGATTCACTGTATCTCTGTACCTTGCAAATTTTGTTATATCCTGAAGGAATCATACTTGAATATTGATAGAAGCCCTTTGAAGTTCTAAGGTACTGTGTTTTTAAAAATAAGGTCATTGTTTTTCTCTAAAATTTAACCTATGAAATCTCTTCTTCAAAATCTGTAAGAATATTCAAGCTATGAAACTGAATTGTTTGTCGACATTTCCTGTAAATGTGGATTGAACCCTGACAGGCAGGACTGTACAGGAAGGTTTTTTGGGGCCCTGGCTCTGGTGGGATTTGGGGCTCTGGCCAGTTCTGGCTGGGCAGAAACAAGGGGACTCATGTCCTGGCCTCTGCTGCCCTTCATGACATGTGACCCTGTGTGGTCTGCTTGGGTGTAGGTGCACGCAGAGTAAGATATGTTCCCTTCCCCCCATCACCCGCATTTGAGCTCTGAAATCCACCTGTTGTCCTAGTGAGCTAAATAACCTTGGCAAGATCTGTTCAGCAGCAGAGAAGTAAACTGGACACTCAATCGACCCTCCCCAACTGTGGAGGGACCTGTGCAGTCCTCGGCCCCAGTTCAGAGTTTGCTGAGGACTCCCTGGCCAGCCCTGCTTTCTCTGGGTCAGCCATTTAGGAAACGGACCATACTCCTGGGAGCCAGTTATTGCTAACTTATAATAGACAATTACTGTTTTAATCAGAAATGTTTGGTTATCGAGAAGAGAGCCAGGAATGTACTGGAAAGAGGGTTCAGACACCAGGATCTGGGGGTACCACTCTGCAGCATCAGGGTCTGCCTCCCCCCACTGAGTTTGCTCCGCTGTTTTCCTCCTGGGGATCCCCGGACCTGGCCAGGTGAGGCTTCCCCACCTGTAGCCTCCTGCCCCCTCCCAGTTCTGGGACCCAACATGGGCAACCTAGACCGAGTCCTGACTCAGAGCCCTGACTTCGAGTCCTGAGGGTGCGGAAGGTAGCAACCATTGTCCTTCTTACCATTCAGTCTTCACTTTGACCGTGGGATCTGAATGCTCACACCACACTTGCCAGCTTCTGGTGTTGGTGGCTGTGTATGTGGGTCCTTACAGAAGCTGACTGGGACGGCATCTGGACCGTGTCCAACTTGACCACAGTCCAGGACACATGCAGGGCCATCACTGGGGAAACTGAGTCAAGGAAAGTCCTTGGGAATACTCTTGGCAGCAAGCATGCTTCACCACGAGCTCACTGCCCAGAAACACTGTTGGCAGTCTGAGGACAAAGGGGACAGCTCCAAGGTGCTGTGGCATCAGTTTATTGTGTCAGCCTTACTGCTGACCATGGGGACCTGGACTTCCTTGGTGTGCCTATCAGGGCTTCTGGTGGGGTTGATGTGCAAATCAGCAGACCAAGTAAAGAACATCAATCTCAGCAACAAGGGACCTCCTCCAGTCTGTCCGAGGCAGAGAAGACGACACAGGAGGCACCTCCTGCCCATGGGCCCCGGGCCAGCAGCTGCTGGCTCTGCAGACCCTGGACTCATCAGCTTCAACTCTCCTTCCATATCTGCACATGGAAGTCACCTACTGGTTCTGCTTCTCTGGTGAGCCCTATGGGTGCAGGCATTGTGCACTTGTGTGGATGAAAGGGCCACAGGGAAGGCTTAACCTGACCCCACCCTAACGTCACAGGGTCTGACTTGACAGTTCAAAGCACTCTTACAAGTGAACGCTTGCAGAGCACCTGCTGTGTCTAGGGGCCACATCTTGGATGCTTACTGAGAAAGAACCCCCAACTTCATGATATCCTCGAGGGAATCCTGGGTGCAGCCCCTCAGCAGGGGATAAAGAAAACACCCTCGATGCTGACAGAGCGTCTCTCTTTGTGTTGGACAAGTGCCCTGGCAGTGCAGCAGTGCGAGCAGGGCAATGCCACGGGCTGTTGTCATATCTCTGTGAGAAGTCCCCCCCGCCTGTGGCCTGCCGTTCCGACGGGCCCCCGGCCCTGCCAAGAGGAGGACAGAACAGGCCACTGTTCAGCGTCGGCAAATGTGAGATGAGAACAAACAGGGTTCTGTGTGTCAGTTTAGTGCAAATATGTTTCCATCAAGGGAAATGACAAAGGACACCATCACAAGTGCAGCAGTGACAGCAACAGAGTCCAAATCTTGCTGTGGGAGTCGACTGTGTGGGAAGAACTGCTGTCCCCAGGCTGTGACAAAACTCCCACCGCAGTTCTGCACCTGCATGTCGACAATTCTGCAGGACAAGGCAGAGGAGCTCGCGGGGCTCGAGAAGGGACTTTGCATGTCACACGCCCTCATGTGACAGGTGTGTCATGGGACAGGTGCAGAGGACTGGTGGGACTGATGGCAGAAACACAGCAGCCTCTGTGTTTGGAGACCGTGGCATGTTCATGCTCTCTGTCCTTCCATTTGACTTTCACAGCTTCCACCAGCTTCTCTGTCAGCCCAAATCATTTATCACTCGCCCCCAGGACACCCTGCTTCTGACCCGAGCAAGCAGACTGGTGTAGACTCCAGGCATGAGGAGCCTGCCTGAGACTGCAGACCCAGCAGGGCAGCTGCTACAGGAGATGATGTGCATGTGGACCAACCAAGCCTGGTGGTCTGAATTTGTGACATCTCATCCACGAGGGGCTTGCACATCAGGTGGCTCTGGGTCCTCACAATGGCCGCTGAGGCCAGTCCTCGCTTCTCCTGGAGGAGCAGGCCTAACACACAGGTCATGCCCTCAGGAGACTCCAAATGTGGCTCATTGTACCCAAACATCAAGTCCTCCTCAAAACAAAAGGAAAAGCTCATCAAAGTGCATAGAAAGCCTAGGGACACAGGACCCTTGTGTTACGAACTCGCTGGGAAGAACCCACCAAGTCTCACATCCAGCTACATGGCCTGAAAAGTCTCAGAGCCCCAAGGGAGATGCTCGGGCTGGTCAGCAGGACCATGCCAATCGTCTTTCATAGTCTTGTATCTCAGCCTCTTTTCCCCTTAACATCCACTGATCGCATAGCCACAGTGTGAAACGTGGTTGATGACATGGTAACATTTCTTCCAGGATTTCTTTTATTTCAATAGATTTGGTGATACTGTACCACTTCATTACTTAGATACACTCTCCAGTGTAAAGCCTGGGCTTTTAATGTACCACTGCCTGATCAGTATACATTGTACTTAATAGGTAAGTTTTCAAAGCTTGACTTTCATGGCAATTTAATTGCAGACCCCAGTGGCATTATCTAGGTGGGATTCCAGGGCTGACTCTTCACTGAGAATCCAGAAGGGTGTTCACATTTCCAGAGTCTCAGGGAAGGTGAAGCCCTCTCACCCACCCTGAGGAAGCCTTGTTCCACTTTAGAGGTTATTACTCCAAAGCAGAAGGGATTTGAGTAGCTCAGTCCATCTCATTGCTAATTGCCTGTGCTTCTCAGGAAGGGGTCAGCATCATGGTCACACACCCAGGTAGCTGCTGTGAGAATCGTATTCCCCTGCAGGTGAACTGGAAGCTGAGGGCAGAGGGGTAGAGGTGGCCTCTAGGCACTTTCATTGGGATGTGTGGAAAGATTAAAATTCCAGAGCAGGTGTGTGTTGGGCAGGGGAAGTCCGGGGCTGTGGCTCTGAGCTGTGAGGCTGGGAGCTGCCTCCTTCAGCTGTCAACTAGGACACAGACACAGACTCACACGAGCAAGCTGACAGCAGAGAGCAGTCCCACCCCCTCTGCCTAGCCAAGGGCATGGGTGGCCACAGGTGTGGTTTTCTCCTAGTAAAGAACAAACAGGCTTACAAACCACCTGTTTGAAGACAGAGGAAAGGCTGCGACCACCCTCTCCCGGGAGACCAGTGCTCTTGGGAACACTGCTGGCACAGGGATGGCTTGTCACACACTCTTGGGACACATGGCGTTGGTTCAAGAAGTATATGTTCTTGTAAAACAGAGTAGCTTTTCAGGCCCGAGAAGGGTCTGGAAAGAACCTCCTCTAAGCTGTGATGTGGTTGTTCTGTAGCAGAGTGTTGTGAAGGCGGAGGGGGCCACAGACCCTCAGCACTCTGTCTTCCAGGGCGGGAACCTTCTCAAGCAAGGTCGTCCTCCTTAAACAAGTCCCGTGTCCCTTTAAGAAGAAACATTGCAGTTTAAAAAATGTATTAACTTGCACTTTTTGACCAAGAAACAAACAGATGCACTTTCTTTCTGCTGTGACAGCAGGAGCTCACAAAGGACTTAGAAACTGAGTCATCACGTGAGGTGAAGGGCACATCCTTCCGTGGAGCTGAGATCCAGCAGCTGACTCTGAATCACTGGGTGGGGGGAGGCATGGGCACAGCCTGAATTCTGACCAGGCCTGGACGGGGCAGGGCAAGGCCTCCACTCGCCGCACTGCAGGCTGGGAGGACCCAGCTGGCCGGCGCCTTCAGCAGCTCAGCGCGCAGGGTCATGGGCATCTATGTCCACTTATGGTGGGTGGTCTGAAAGGAGAGAGCAGTTGTCTGAGTGTTCACAGAATGTGAGAGTCTCCCAAGTAAGTTTCTCCTACAGCCCCTGGTGTCTGGTCCAAAGAGGTCACAACACTCACCAGAGAGATTTGTTGCTTTAATCCCAAAGCCTGGACTGTTCTAATTTCCTCATTAAGTCCATTAAACATGAGCTATTCCATATATTAAATAACCTAGTCAATGAAATAGTGTTCCCTCTGATTTTCTTCTCAGGTCACTTAAAATGCCCTCCCTGAGGACAAGTCTCTGTGTACCAGATGGTGGAGTGTCCCTAGCTCCAAGCAAGCAGAGAGCTTCATTCATCTGAATATGAATAAACCAAGGAAAGCATTAAGGAATGAATGGGCAACTTTTTCAGGCCTATTGGGGGGTTAAACTTACCAATTTGTCCAACTTCTCTAAGTTCTTGTTCAAGTTGGGCAGCCCAGTCCTGTGAGTCCTGGTGATCTGGTCACAGGGACAGCTGTTGTGCAACTAGCACTTTGCTGCTCGCGAGCACTGCACCCCGTGGTGCATCTTCACGGGGCCCCAGGAGGCATTGTCATCACTGTCAGTTTTACCTGGCGAAGCTGAAGCCCAGGAAGTGTAAATGGTTTTGTTGTAAGCAATATAAATTCAGTAGAATGTTACTTTCCTATTTTTTCTCAATACTAGTATGTTTAAACACAGGCTTCAGTATGGGAGTGCATTATTTCATATGTGTGTACAGGTGCACACACAGACAAGTGTGCACTCCCAGGGAACATGTGTGCAGGCTGAGGAGTGAGCCCTTTGCCAGGAGACTGACACTGCCCAGCACCTCACCCCGAACCCTCCGGGTGCCCTTCTCCCACCGGCTGGATACAGAAAGAAAACTTCAGTCACTTTCCTTAAGTTCCCTCCAACTTCCTCCAGGGCAAGGGGGCCAGTGTCCGTTAGGCCCAGGGCACTGTCCTCCCCTCTGTGGACCTGTCACGGCTTGAGGGTGCCCGATGTCCAGGCTGTATTTCTGTCACTTTCATCATGGCTGCATCTGCGAGGTGGAGCCCTGGTGCCCGACGCAGCCCTGACGTTGGCTCATTGTCCCCACGTCCTTGCTGCAGCTGGCGTGTTACTCACACAGGCCCAGCTGCCAGAGGGAAATGCGTGAGGCCACACAGATAAGTGGCTTCTTCCGCATCCTGTGGAGAGCCCACACTGTTCACGGTGACGTGAGAAGGCCTGGGCTGCCCCGTTTGGGCCCTCCTGACTGGCCGTTCAGCACAAGGCAGGATCTCTGTCGCTTCCCATCTGATCATCCTCCCATCTTGACATCTCTGAAAAATGGCTCAGTCTCGTGGCACAGACTTTTGTAACTATCTCTTGTTTTTGTTTTTATTCTAGCTTCACCAAGGTGAGGGCCTTGGGCTATACAACAAAGACAAAGCACTGGCCACCTCCTGACCTGGGCTGGTCCACTCTGCACTGCACAGATCTCAGATTTCACACCCAAAGGCCAATCTCAGGACTAATCAATTAGATGAAGGTTTTAGAGGATTATTGCCCCAGGGCAGTGGCAGAAAGGCCTCCCTGCAGTCAGTCTCCCTGGCTAACAGGCCGCTCTCTGCTGTGGCAGGTGCAGCACAGGCTTGTGGAGAGATTTCACTTGAGGCCAGGATCTCTCTCGCCTCTCCAAGTTCCTACCCAAGGCAGTGACACCCTCTAGGGAGGTCAGAACCCCCCAGAGTTTTTGTCTAAGGAGCTGAGAATCTCATTGCATTTTTTTGAACTGAGCAAACTCCACCTTGTCAAAGAGTGTTTTCTCCTGGCTCTGCGTCTATACCTCAGCAGCTAGCACGCCAGTCACATACACTAGAGCTGGCAGGTTCAAACCCAGCCTGGGCCTGCCAAACAAGGACAACTACAACCAAAAAATAGCCAGGCATTGTGTCAGGTGCCTGTAGTCCCAGGTACTTGAAAGGCTGAGGCAAGAGAATAACTTAAGCCCAAGAATTTGAGGTTGCTGTGAGCTGTGGTGCCACAACCCTCTACCATGGGTGACCAAGTGAGACTCTGTCCCAAAAAAAAAAAAAAAAAAAAAAGAGTGTTTTCTCCTTACTCTCATCAGCAGCGTCTTGTGGGCACCTGACCTCCTGGTAAGGACTTCACTGCTTTTTATGGTGAGCACTGTTGAGTTTGGTCTTTCTTGTTACAAATGTAAGACAAAAGGATGATGAGATTTTAGAATCATCTGATTTTCTGTCTGGCTTTAGTTGCAAGCCCGCAGGTCACCAGTCTGGCAAAATGATCCTCCTTGTTTTTCCTGGCAATTGACTTGACAGGCTACAGTTTGAACAGGGCCCTCCCCATGAAGGGGGGAATGCAGCTGCCACTTCCTTCCATCTAAGGAGACTTCCTCTTGGGAGCCCAATGCACATGGCCTTGGATGTCCCTGTGTGCTTGTTCCAGCCCTGACTCCACACCGGCGGCCCAGAACCCGGAAGGGCCATGTGCTGCCTGGGCTCTGCTTCTCTGCCCTCGATGGCAGATCTGGACCTGCCTTGTGCTAGGCTGGTTTCTTCTGCCGCTGTCAGCATTGTTGGTCAACGCCTTTCTCACCACAGATGCCCCAGGGAGGACGACCTCTGTGTGACTATGGAGCCTTATTCTGGAATATCTGGGACACTGAAGACTCCAGAGTGTGAGACATGAGTGGCCGACTTGGGCCAGGCCTCTGAGGGTCCACACTGCACATGTGAGCCGGGTCGGTGCTGAGGGTGATGCTGAGACCCCAGCACTGTTTCCAGTGTCTTCCTGGGAGCTGGTGGCTTCTCTGGCAGATGCATAGGGGCCAGACATGCTTCATACTCCTCACAGGGAGAGGTGAGTGCCCAGGGCTGCCCATGCTGGGAACTTCAGGCGACTCTGGCCACCCTAGCCCAGCCTCGGTCACTGCCCGAGGGCCGGGCCTTCGCACAGAGGTCCCGCGCCTGTGCGTGTTTCTGTTGCTGGCCCCTCTTCACCTGAGGGAAGGCATTCAGTCCAAGCATCTGCTCTTTCTTGGCCCCTTGTTCTTGGCCCCATGCGGTGTCCCCATCCAGCATCACTCGGCAGCTTCCTCCTTTTGTTCTATCCGTAATCTTTCTGGCAGTGGGTTTTCTGATCTCAGCCCAAATATGTGGGAAGTGTTGCATTGTCATTTTTGCTCAGACTGCTTTTTATTTTCCTTGACTCATGTTCAGAATGCAGTATGCTGGTCTCCCCTGAGCCCTGACATGCTGCAAGCTTGCTGAGGTCCTCAGCATACCATTTATACCAGCCGTCCCTAAACTTTTTGGCACTAGGGACCAATTTCATAGAAGACAATTTTTCCTAGATTGGAGTGGGGAGTGGGTGGTTTTAGGATGACTCACGAGCATCATGTGCCCACCCAGCTCATAAATGTCAGATTCTCATAAGGAGCCACTGCACACCCCTCCACGTGTGTTTCACACTCCTCCACGTGCGGTTCACACCCCTCCACGTGCGGTTCACAGCAGGGTCTGCCCTCCTCTGAGAATCTAATGTCCCTGCTGATCTGACAGGAGGCGGACCTCAGCTGGTGATGCAGAGATGGGGAGTGGCTCTAAACACAGCCGCAGCTTCTCTGTCTCCTCCTCCTGCTGCTCCACCCGGTTCCTAGCAGGCCACGGACTGGTATTGCCCTGCTTAGTTCACTTTTATAAAAATCCATAAATGTTCTATAACTAAGCATAAACAAAAAATTATTGTCCCTTAAAAATATAAGCACATGTTGTACTAATTGTAACATATTGCACTGATATTCTTGACATTAGCACAAATAACAACAAAATTTGAGCCCTCACTCTGATGTCAGAATTTTCTCTCATTTTGTCTAAAAGAATAGAAACTACGGCTTTTCAGGAGAGTCTAGTATGACAATAATTGACTTCCTTTCATGTTGGAGTTTTAGTTTAATGATGATATACTAAATTGTTAGTGTTCCCAGGAACTGAAATTTGATAAAAATAAGAATTTAGGGCCCTCAAGTTTAATCGTGTTAATTAGAATCTCCTTCCTTCCTTCCTTCCTTCCTTCCTTCCTTCCTTCCTTCCTTCCTTCTTTCTTTTGCAGTTTTTGGCCAGGGCTGGGTTTGAACCTGCCATCTCCAGTATATGGGGCCAGCGCCTTTGAGCCACAGGCGCCACAATGGAATCAGTTTAACATAGAAACTCTCTCAACAACAGAGAAAGCATCACCTTTGGAGGACAAATGAGTTTCTATTGCCATGCTGCCTGGGCTCACTCGGGTTTTCGAGACCTAGGTTGTGGCATGGCAGGGGCTCTGTGCACAGCATGCTGGGGGGTCCCACATGTCCTAACACTTCTCGAGCATTGTTGCTCTAGCACATGCTGCAGATATGCTCACTGGGCTGTTGTACTTTTAGCAAAGGAGTCTAGGTCCAAGAGGGAGGTGGATGTCCTGGGCTTGAGGAGGCAGCACCAGGCTTAACCGTGAAGGGGTGATGGTTTCGGCACCCAAAGAACTCCTCTGCTGGGTGGGGACGAGGCCACAGTCCCAAAGCACAGGGGTTCGTCCTCCCCTGAGAGGATGGTGGGGCGCACCACCCACCCACCAGGGAGGTTCAGTGCAGCAGGAGACACCAGGTGCCAACACGGGGCCCAGTAGGGGAGGCGCTGCTGCTCACCACTTATTTTCTTTTTCTTTCTTTCTTTTTTTTTTTTTTTTTTAGAAATTATCTTTATCCTGTGCCAAAAAACTAGAGTTTATGGTTCTGGAAATAATCACGATCTGCACTTTTAAGGTCTGTGCTTTGTCAAGCCTGACTTGGTCTGCTTTCACGAAAACTATTAGAAATTTTGCATTTGATGAAAGGTTTAAAAGAGTCTTTTAAATGGAAGATATTAAATTTGCATATCATTTAGAAGTGGAGCTTCCCCCTTAAATTGTGGGTGGAATTTGTAATTACAAATGTAGATCTTACAGAATAATCTGCACCCTCTGACAGAAGGGGAGGGTCTCCCAAACATTCTGAGGTGATGCTCACTGTCCAGGGCACTGCTCTGACTGAGCAGCTGTCTCAGCGGTCACCACTGGGTCTGGGAGGAAGCTGGACACTGTCATTTCCCACACTGCACCGTGGCCCCCACCATTCCCACACGTGTGCCCTTCCAGGACCTCATTCTCTCTGAGGGTCCTTCCTGCTTGGCTCTGACTCAGGTGCTGACCCAGCAGCAGTAATGGGCCATAAATGCAAAGTGCTGGGAACCTGCTCCCAGGGCCCATGACAGACAGGCGCACCCATGTTTCCCTTTCAGCCTTCTCAGGATTTCTCTTGTACCACATCTACTTTTGGGATATTTTCAGTTTTTGTTTTTGTTTTAAAGAAACGAGGTTTTCAAAAAACATTTAGCAAAATGTGAGTTTCTTGCAAAATTTTTGGAAAAGTTACCAAGACCGAATGTCGGTCAACTCCCTTGTGGGCATTTTTTGTTTTATTTCTTTTTTTAATATTTTAAAACTTATTTGGGAAATGGATTCTGTTTTGTGATCCCAGAGCACTCCTGTGGAAAGCTGATTGTCAGCTCACTGGACGGAAGGTGGGGAGACGTGGGCTCACTCGGGTTTTCGAGACCTAGGTTGTGGAGTGGCAGGGCTCTGTGCACAGGGCTGGCAGCTGCTCTAGCCTGGCCTGCCCCATTAGGGCTCTTCTCAGGAACAGAACTGCTCACCCCTCCCAGGACTCTAAATGCTGCTGAATGCCATTCCCTGTCCCCATTTTGTCTTGAAATGGTGGAGAGGCCTGGTGTGAGAAGTCAGGACTTTGACAATAAACTTAAAGTTGGAGCCCTCAAGGTGTAGAAAGGCTGGGGACCCTCCCCAGATAGGCCCTGGGCTCTGAGGCAGGGGCAGGGGGACCGTCTAGGCTACCTGCTGCCTCCCTGTCTACATGTAAAACCCCGCGGTTGGCATCTTGTCAGTGATTATCACATGGGATGTGACCTGTGTCTGTCTGTCCACCAAATGTGAGCCTAGCTGGGCTCCATAGGATGAGCAGGATCGGATTTGCCCATGCAGCTCTTGTGCCCACATAGTGACTTTGTAATGAGCTTGCCTGTCTCAAAGTGTCTGTTCCACTGAAAAATAAATGATCTGTTTCACAGGAAGGAATGTTGAATTAAGCCCTGTGCTTTACTGCAGATGCCAGTGTTTAGTGGGTCAGGGATACAGAGCAGCAGCTTGGAGCAAGTTTTACTTACTGTGACTTTTTGTTCTTCCCACTCCAGCACATGTCTGGAAAAGATGGAAATTGTCTCTTGCCCATTTAAAGCATGCATTTGTGGTGATTGTGCCCTGGGCCAGTAATTCATCCACTCACAAGCACAGCCTGAACTTGCCAAGCCCAGCTGCTGATGACAAGTCACAGGGAGTTTGCGTCCTTCTTATACCCGGGGCCAGCACACTTTCCAGCCAAAGACCAGACCACTGCCTGCCACCCTCTGAGGGAGGAGATTCTTCTTTGCAGCTGGAAGTTCCTGGTGAGCTGGGGAGTTAAAGCATCATCAGCCTGGAGAAGCCACACACAGAGCCTCCGGCCTCACTTTCTGCATTTCCTGCACATTTTCCTTGAAAGATGTCAAGAACCACACAGCTGCCTCCTCCGAAGGCTCCAGGCCATGGCAGTGATGAGCCTTGGAGTGAGATTACCGAACTGGAGGCACACATCTACGTCAGGGACAGGAGTCTTCTAGAGAGGACCTTTGTCAGAGCCCCAGGAGTAGAGACCGAGAAGGACAGAGCCAGGTGGGGCCCCTGGGTGCATTGTGGACCCAGTCCCTCTCCCAGGGCACAGGCCGGGTGTCCGACACCCTGGCTGCACTTGAGCCTGGTAGCAGACCAGCAGAGCAGACTCCCAAGGGCTACTGGAGTTTGTGGTCCTGCCTTCCAGAGGCAGAGCACTGAGCGTCACGCATCACAGTGAGAAAGAACAGCACAGGTGTCCTTAAGTGACCCTGGATAAACAGTGGCAGTTGCTGTGTTGAGTGTCAGCCCCTCAGGCTTCCCTGGGGCTAGGCAGATGCTAGCAGCTTTAAAGAAAGGTCGCACCCCTACCACAAGAAGTCCAGGGAGAGATCTCCACGTTCTGGCCAGGGCCTGGCCCCACCTATGATAAAGAACATCCCAGACATGGGCCAGTAACTTTTACCATAGTAAGGAAACACTGATAAACAACATGCATTCATCCAACACAAAGCCAACGGACTGATACACAGTAGGCCACCCTCCTGTCTCAGGGTCCCCCACAGGCTGCACCCCACACAGGCCACGCCCACGCAGGCCACGCCCCACACAGGGGGTGCCTCACACAAATCACGCCCCCACAGGTCACGCCCACACAGGCCTCACCCCACACAGGCCATGCCCCCATAGGCCATGTCCACACAGGACACGCCCCCACCAACCACGCCCCACACAGGCAGCACCTCACACAAATCTCACCCACACAGGCCACACCCCACACAGGCCACACCCCACACAGGCCACGCCCCATAGGCCACGCCCCACAGACCACGCCCCACACAGGCAGCGCCTCACACAAACCTCGCCCACACAGGCCACACCCCACACAGGCCACACCCCACACAGGGGGCACCTCACACAAATCACGCTCCCCACAGGCCACGCCCCACACAGGCGGGCTTCCCTTCCACGCACGCTCAGGCAGGGCACTCCCCTTCTGCTGCTTCCTGGAGGATTCCTCCCTGGAGCTGCAACATGGCCAGGCACCGTGACTGTGGTGCTCTGTGCCGCCCACTAACTCCCTCACCCTCAGCTATCAGCCTGGTGTGTAGCCAGAGGAAACACAGGACAGCAACCTCAGTGCACACTAGTGTGTGTGTATGTGTGTGTGTGTGCTCACACGGCTGCACGCACCACAGACAGCAGCGAGGGTGCCCTCTGTGGCTATGGTGCAGAGAGGACGTTTTCTTCACCCAATGACCTCTTAAAGGAGGCAACTGTGACTAATGTGAGCAGAAATAATGAAGTGGAAATTCTAGAAGAAACAGAAGCTATGAAAAGACCTCTAATAATTCTACACTTAAAAAAAATCCAGTAGCTGAAACCGAATACCCAATAAACAAAATAGAAGAGGTAATTCGTGAAGGACTAAAAGAGAATACACAGAAAAGGCACAGAGAAAAAGGAGTAAAATTTTAAGAACAAAAAACATAAGAGACGTGGAAGGCTCAACATTTACGCACTTGTCGTGAGGTTCCAGAGAGAGGAGGAGCCGCAGCCACAGCGAAGATGATGTTCGAATAGCTCTGAAAACTGACAATAGACTCAGTAAGCCTACAAATCCAAGTCAAAATAAACACAAAATAATTGTGCCTCAGGATATTAGAGTATGCAAAAAAGTACAGGCACACATGAAATCTTTAACAGCCATGTTCCGCTTTACAAGAGCAGAAAGTGAGACTGTGAACAATGGGAGCCACCGACTGTGCAGGCCATTGTCACATAATAAAGGCACCGAAGTGTAGAAACAGACTCTACAGGCAGTGAATATGCCTTTCTAAGTAAAGTTAAATACAGTAAAGTTATTTAAAACTTGGCAGTAAGAATTTGAAGAGCATGAAAAGTTAGAAAATACTTTTCAATTTCCTTAGAGACAGTGCATTTGAGTAAAAGAATGTTACTTCAAATTAAATGGCAGGACACTAGAAGAGGGACAAGGGGACAGGGCCTAATGCCAGCATCACTCACAGCAGCAGTCGGCATAGAGAGGGTCAGGGCAGCTTCAGGGCAGTTTCTGCATAAAGGTGAGGAAACAACAAAAACTCAAGTCTTGGTACCAGAGACGTGCCTGAAGGTGGGACGAGTCAGAGACACAGAAGGGGTAGACAGAGGGGGACAGAGACAGAGAGACAGAGAGGAGGAGAGACAGAGGGACAGAGAGGGTCAGAGACAGAAGGACAGAGACAGAGAGAGACAGAGGGGGGAGAGACAGAGGGGGAAGAGATAGAGACAGAGGGACAGAGACAGAGAGACAGAGAGGGTCAGAGACAGAGAGGGGGAGAGATAGAGGGTCAGAGACAGAGGGACAGAGAGACAGAGAGGGTCAGAGAGAGAGACAGAGAGACAGAGACAGAGAGGGGGAGAGATAGAGACAGAGGATCAGAGACAGAGGGACAGAGACAGAGGGACAGAGACAGAGAGAGACAGAGGGACAGAGACAGAGAGGGGGAGAGACAGAGGGTCAGAGACAGAGGGACAGAGACAGAGAGGGGGAGAGACAGAGGGTCAGAGACAGAGGGACAGAGACAGAGGGACAGAGACAGAGAGGGTGAGACAGAGGGACAGAGATAAAGAGGGGGAGAGACAGAGGGACAGAGACAGAGGGTGGAGAAACAGAGGGACAGAGACTGAGGAGAGACTGAGACTGAGAAGAGGCAGAGAGGGGGAGAGAGACAGAAATAGACAGGAAGTAGAGACGATAGAGATGGTACAAATAGCAGATTACAGTGAAAAATGTCATACCCACCTCCTCTACACAAAAATATTAAAACTGTAACAAAATTGAGGTTAAAGTATTAATAATATTAATCACTGTGTTTTCTTCAGGTTTTTAGATTGGCTGGCATAGCAAAATCCAGTACTATATTGTGTGCAAGAAACATATTTAAACACAACAATCAAAAGGTAAAAACTGAAGGACAAAGTTAAACTTGAGCAGGCAGGTGTGAGAAATGAAGGAATGGGCCTCACTATCTTGATCTTTGCTAAGGAAGAATTCTGAGTAGTAAGTACTGAAAGAGACAAGGATGTATAGTTATGATTCTAAAGGATTCAGCTCTGAGTGACTGTCACCTGGTAACCCAGCAGATGCTTTCCCCGCCAGAAACTGCAGGCGATCCAGGAGAGGCAGAAACTCAGGACCAGACAGACACAGTGGTCAAAACTCTACAGCAGCATATTTATCCTAAAGAAGACATGTCTAAGATATTTTCCACTTATGTGGAACTTTGGTCCCTAATCATAGATTTAACGCCTTTGTTCCAAGGGGATATAGAATATTCACAAAATTCTGAACTCAAAGAAAATCTAAAAATTCAAAGCAGAGAATTTTAGAAATAATATGACATCATTTCAGGTCACAATGCAAAACATAAAGCTAGAAATTAATAATTGATAAAAGTAGAGTTTAGAAATGCTTATAAAAGTATATTAGGCAACTTTAGGTAATAAAGAAAGATAGAAAATAAAAAAAAAATTCACAATACTGTATTTTGAAAAAATAGTGAAAATATAAAACTTAAAGCATTTATCTTTCAGCAGCAAGTCCCCATTAAAAACACTTTTAAATAAAAAAAATTGAAAAAATAAAAATTCAGATAAAAGACAACAGAACGAGCAAAAGAAAGTGGAAGAAATAAGAGATAAAGTGCTCCAGTGGCACAACTGGTTAGCGTGTGGTACTGACAGAGAAATAAAAGTTAAAAGAAGGAACTGAAGCAGAAGAACAAAAAGCAGGGGCAGAACAAATAAATCTAAATATATGTTTTTTAAAAACCAGCAAACAGGTAGTTCCACTAGCTAAATTATCCAAAAGAAGGAAAAAATTAAATTAGAAATGACAAAAGAAAATAATTATAAACCAAAAAATGTAAAAATCTCAAGATAACCCTTTATGCTAATTTATGCAAATAAAATATATTATTTATAATACATAAATAAATAAAATTTTGTTGGCACTAACAAAAATTTAAAAAATAATTTCACAAGATTTTATAAAATTGACCACAGTAAATTCAGAAAGTTTAAACCAATAGCCTTAAAAGAAACAAGATTAATAAAGAGCTCTCCGATATTAAGCAAAACGTCCAGAATCAAACAGGGGAATTTTATTATATTTTGTCAATTTGATTATCCTGATGCCACCTAAATTATTTTGGAACACAGAAAAAAATTATTATTTATTATTATTAAAAATTATTATTACGAGTAAAGCATTGATTCCAAAAGCAGACAAGGAATGAAACACAAGTGTAAATCACTTTTATCCAATAATGATGCAAACGTTTAAATGAGATACTTGCAGACAGAGACTGTTGATGCATTAGACAGGCAGCAGGTCTTTAACAGGGTAGATAGAGTAGCGTGGTCCCCAAATTATCATCTGCAGGTCCCAAACTATTTCCATAACAGTTAGATGTTGCTCCTGCCCCACTGAGCTGACATTTGTGCTGGTGAGAAACAGAAGCCAGCACCAACCAGTCCAGGGCACAGTGAACAAATCGCACCTAGCCGTGGCCTGGTCACCAGGCTGCAGGACCACTGCCTGCACTTGGACATTCTTTTGTGAGCTCTTCTTACAGATGTCGTTACAAAGCACAGTATTGTTGATTACTTTATGTCATAAATCTTGAGTACGCTTTAGAAAATATTCAATGTGTCAAATGGGAAAGGTCCACACCACTGCCCTGCAGCTGGTCCCTTAGCACTACAGTGTCTCCATGAAATGCAGACTCACCACGCTCCTTGAGCACGGGCACTGGACAGCACATCGCAGGAATGAATGAAGTGAGCCTGTCAGCTCCAAGACAAGAGCTCGTAGTATTTGCTGCCAATGATAAATTCAAATATTCAAGCAAAAAAAAAAAAAAAAAAAAAAAGGTAGAATTTTGGAAAATATGTGTCTACCGCTGAGAGATTTTTGGAGACAGATTAGTGGTTATGTTATCATGTTTTACGCTTCGATGTTGTGAAATTAAATGTGTCAGGATGTGGAAGATCTGCAAGATTTTTCCAAAGGTGAATACTTCATGTTACCAAATCAGGAGTGGCTGCAGATGTGCTAGAAGTGCAGGACAGGCTGACAGGTGCCAACATGACCTGATGAGGAATGTGTAGGGGTCTGGTTTTGGATTCAACTTTCACAAAACTTCCACTTGGCTTGTTTCACTGTAATATCAAGGAAAAACATCCACAATTGCTTGAGAAAGGCTTGGAAATCTGATTGTTATTTATTCAAACATGAAAGAGCTTTGCCAAATTGTAGAACAAATCTACACTTTCTCACTGTTTTCACTAAAGTTAGATTTACACAAAACATGTCACTTATGTTCATTTTAAATGAGTTTATTATGCTGTTTTTAAATTTTAAATTACTTAACTATTTTTAAAATTCTCAGTTTCAATTTTAGTATATTAACAAATAATATAAGGTCACTATGAAAGTTTTGAGACAGACTGTTTTCAAAAATGGTTTACAATAATGTAAAAGTCCATAGAACTTCCTAGCAATTACTGTGAGAAAATATAGTAATGAAAATGATTTTATGTTTTTTAATTTTTGTGTATCTCAAACATTTTTTAGTGCCCCTCAAGTAACAAAATCTCATTAGAGCCTTATTAAATTTTAAGAATAAAAATTATTATTCTATAAAATTAAGATCCATTAGTATAGTATATAGCTCATCTAGGATTTTCTTAGTGTAGAAACATTAGCTTTCTTGCAAAACTATGTAGAAAAACCAGATAATCATTTGCTTTACTATAATTATTATGTTGTAGGTATTAATGCAATAAAACAAAACAATGAGACAAAAGAAACAATTCAAAGGATAGAATTTGCAGAAGGAAGAAGACTGTTTCAGTTGAAGACAACAAGATTCTATAACTAGCACTTTCCTGCCCCCCCCCCAAAAAAAAAAAGAAGTAAAAACTACTATAGTCTGACTATCCTTCATCCAAAATGCTTGGGACCAAAGTATTTTGAATTTTGGATTTTTTATATTTGGGTATATTTGCAGCTCTAACCAGCTCTAACCCCCAAATCCAAAATTCAAAATCCAAAATGTTCTGCTGAGCATTCCCTTTAAGTGTCATGCTGGTGCTCAAAAATTTCAGCTTTCAGATTTTTAGGTTAGGCCTACTCAACCTGTCAGTGAGATAATAAAAGTAACAGCCTATACAATCCTGTTATACTGTCCAATAACTTTCATACATACAAACAAAAGTAGATTAAGAGATAATTGAAGAGGGCATCCATTTTGGACAGAAAAATAGAAAAAAGCTTCAACTTAAAAAATAATAGGAAACATACAGGAGCTGTGTGGAAAAATTCAAAAATAGAATGGAGAAATAGAACCGGTCTGTGAAACTAATGTATGATGCCCCATGATCATACCATTGTACATAGCTATGATTTAATAAAAAAAAAAAAAAGAAAGAAAGAAAAGTAAGCTACCATGATTTCTGACCAAAAGTGCTCAGCATCATTAAGATGAAATTTCTCCCTAAGGGATTTTACAAATGATGTAGTCCCAATGAAAGTGCTATCAGAACTCCCTTCCCTCACAAAATCAAGAAGAGCTTAGTATGAAGTTTTTACAGAGATATGAGAATCACCAGGGATATCCTGCAAAGAATATCAGAGTGACAGTGCGGCAGGTGCTGGGCAGCCAGTGTGGAGCCACCAGCAGTCCTGGGAATTCAGTACCCGCCCCCAGGTCAACTGCAGGAGACATGCCCCCTTCACAGATTGTGAGACCTGCTATTTGGGGCACTAAGGGCTGCAACCTCACCACGTCCAAGAATGAACCCCAAAGGACGGGCCTAAGCATTAAGATAACAAAAACAAGGGAGACAGCACATAAAGTATGGTTGAAGTATTTGTTAGCCTTAGGCTAGAAAAGTTTTTAAGTTAAGTCCAGAAGCAGTAGGAGAAATGATTAATAAATTTAATTTAAAAAAATTAATAAATAAAATATTTTCATGCCAAAACACTATGCAAATGGTAAGCCAACACAAATATTTTAGCACACTACCCATGAACGACACTAAAATGGATATATTCATAAAACATAAAGAATCAAACAGCTGAAAAGTGAAGAAAAAAATCTGTAAAATAGGGTAGTGATAAACAATTCACAGAAAAAGAAACACAAATGGCTTTTAGCAATGCCAAGAAAATGACTCAAACTTACCTATGCTAATAAAAAAGTCTACACTAAGATACAACAATAAGTGTGAGGAAATAGGCTTGTGTATACGTGGCCCATGGACTGTATAGATGGTGATGCCAGCAGGGAGGATTTAGAGATCAATTCAGCAAGATCACACGTGCAGTGCCTCTTGACCCAGCCATAGGGTTTAGTATTATAATATTGGCAAAACAAAGTATCACATGATAACAACAGCACAGAAAAAGGCACAAACCTGTCTGCATTACCCGTGACACAGCACGACTTGCCTTCTGGTCGCAGCAGCCAGTGGCCCCCACCCACCAGATGGGACCATGCCCCCGGATCCCATCTGCACTGGTGGGAAAATCAAGACCCAGAAATGCATGAAAGTCATCCCCATGACTCTAGACTGGGAAGTGCTAAGAAGAAGGAGCCTGTTTCCTGGTCAAATAACCTACCAGGGAGAAAAGAGGAAAGATGGTCTTGTGGGCAGCAGATGCCCAGGAGACGTCAGCAATGCACAGTGAAGGGCCTTGCTGGACCCTGCTCAACAACATTGTTAAAGACAAGCTATGAGAAAGTTGGAGAACTTTGAACAGTGATTAAATATTTCATAATATAAGGTACTTTAATAAATAGATGTAAGGGTGTGATAATACCAGTAGGTTATGCTTTTTACAACTCTTGCCTACTGGAAAAAATATTGTCGTACTCATGGGAGGAAAGACCAGAGGCCTGGCATGGCTCACGGGAAGCTCAAGGGCGGCAGGCCCAGAACAAATCAAGCCCTCGGCCAGAGGAGGCTTGGGGGCCGGGTAAGTTCACGGCAGCAGTCTCCTGGCTTTTGAGAAAGTTTTTTGTTTTCCATAAAAAGTTTAAACAAATGAAGGGAAAAGAAATAGATTTTTATTCAAACAAAACTAGAGACTTCATAGTGAGCAAAGCCACACCAAAGTGGGCATTCCAGGGAGGGTAAGAGCGAGGTACAGGGCCTCGGGTGGGTAGGGGCGGTTCAGGGGGTGGTTGTCTGCACAGGGGAGGGAACCGTGGACCAAGTGTCCTCGGCCCCTTGCTCCGTCCAGGACTGTGAAAATACAAATTCAACATCAGACTTTAACTCAAAGAGCTCTGTGACAACCATACGACTTCAGCATTAGACTAAGGTTGAGTTACTGATAAACTATGAGAGTGGGGAATAGAAAAGATCTAATTATGCCTAAAGAAGGCAGGGAGCAAAGGGGGGGGGGTTGCATAGAATTTCAGAAAAAAGCATACAAGGCAGACGGACTGGGAGTGCAGCCTCTTGTCCTCACACTTGCTATTGCTTCTGTGGCTCGTCACAGAGTCCATAGGGGGGTGTCCCCAAGGGGGCATTTTCCAAGCACTGCCCCGAGTGGGCTTCAGTCTCTGGCCTGAGTGGCGGTGTGGCCAGCTGGTTCCTAGTGCCGTTTAGCTTAGAGACTTCGAGGGGCCCCTGACCACCGTGAGGAAACAGGTGGTTCAGGGAATCCCGAAAGAAAATGCAAAATCATTCATAATAAATAATTCTATTCAACTTAAAGACGAATTGCTCATTTGTCCTAAAATGTGATCAAAGATTCAAGCACTCATCTTTACAAGAGAAAAACAAACAACAAAAAACTAGCTCATTTCCCCCTCTTCTTAACTCAGAGAAAACCCGGACGGGGTTGACTGTCCTTTCCAAGTTAGCCACCAGGTCCCACCATCGGTGGTGGTGGCATTTCCAGCCTAACCGCGGCCCTGGGCTCTCGCCGTCCCAGATGGAGCTGTTCCCCTGAACCGCCTCTGCCCAGCACCGGGCTGGGCTCCGAGGTCCGCCCCCACCGTGGGGGTGTGAGGCTAAAGTCACCCCCGCCCAGCGCCGCCACTGCCCACAACCCGCTCGGGCGCATAGACACAGTGCGACTCCGCAGCCCGACCCAGCCGAGTCCCCAGCGCGGACACCAGGGTGGCAGGTGCCAGGCTGCCAGGAGCAGCAGAGGACGGCGGAGGCTCCGCGGAGGCAGCTGAGCTGAGCAGGCGGGAGGGTCGCGACTGAATTTCCTGAGTCCACTTCACGTTTTCTTCCCAGCAAATAAAACCCCTTTGCCCGAGGTGACAATTATTCTGTCGCCAAGAACAAAGAAGGTTCACACCGCAGAAGACTTTGCCCCTTCCAGTGGATGTCCTCCGGTTCTCCCGAGGTCTGCAGAAGGTGCCTGGAGATAACCGAGAAGATGACAGGCCAGGATGTCCCTGCGACCAGCAAGAGCTGCGCTCCGTGGGAGCCGCGACCACCCGGTCAGCCCAGCCGCGCCTGCGGGCTCCCTGCGGCCAAGAGCCCGATCCCGACTGGGTACCATCCCCTCCCAGACGTCCCGGGACAAAAGCGGTGTAAACCCCTGATGGCACGTCCCGAGGCACAGGCGACACCGTCATCTCTCTGTCCCGCTACCCTTCCACCCACAGATTTAGGTTCCCACAGCTTAACTCAGATTCAGGGAGCAGCTGGGCCCAAACCGTGAAGACACAACACTAGTTTTTCAAAGCTGCTGTAAAAGTTGGGGAAGATCTTAGAGACTGTGTCACCGTGTCACAGTGAAGGGCAGCGTCACCTGGGCACGAGCTCAGTTTGCTCCACTCCAAAGCACCAGCAGCCACGCGGCCTCTTTTCACAGGTGACTCGCGTGTCAGCAGCAGGTGAGTTGTCCACTCACTGCGAAGTCGCTACACGATTCTGCAGGCTTGTGGGAAATACTGTCCCCAGTTTTAATTTATCCTGATCACATTGCAGGAAGTGCATGGGATGGCTGGTTCCTAACGCCCTTCAGTCCTCCAGGTCCTTGCCACTGGCAGAGGGAGACACACCCTGCCCTGCAGGGCCCAGGTGGCTGGGCCCTCAGGACACCACCCCAGCGCCACTGTCCTGCGGCCCTTCACCCGCCTCAGCTGTGGGGCTCAGACAAAATCCGAGTTTCGTCTGTTCTAGTTCCTCTGGAACTTTCTCTTTATTAGAGCTGGGGGTTGCATTTGTGGTTCTAAGAAAGGTTTTTTCCTAGTCCGGCCTCCAGGGTTGCTTACTTCCAATGCTCTGGATAAAAACAAACTAGAAATAAGTTAGAGAGGAAACGCCTGATGACAGTTGACAATGTTATGTAACAAGACGGATCTTGAGTTGTATTTAATTCATTTATAGAAAAGAAGGACCAGCAGACCTAGCTGAACAGGTCTGCTGATGTCCACTCAGCAGGGGCTTCCTGAGGCCAGGGCAGGGGGCATCTGATGAAGTGACTCACTGACCGTGTCATGTAATTTCCAGTCAGAGGCGGCATTCCCTCTAGTTCTGACACCAGTCACCCAGTCGCTGGAGGTATAAATATCCCTTAGATATGGAAAGTGCATGTAAAAGGGACAAAAGGCCAGAAGGAAGGACAGTGGCTGTGGTGACCCCAGTTGAGCCCAGGGAGGGCATCTGCACGGACTCCCCGCTTCCTCCACCTGCAGCTGGAGGTTGAGTCGGACCCAGAAGCCCCCAGATCTGAATCCTAAGGTCACTTTTCCTCTGACCTGCTTTCCTCATGTTTTCCTTTGTTTCGGCAAAGCCACATGTGGCCAAACTCTGGGGAGAAACGATGGGCAACGGCCGCAGATAGCAGATCCCACCATAAATCTTCAGTAATTAGTTTTATTTGTTTGTTTCTTTCATTTGATTTGGTGTCTTCACATATTATCATCACAAACCCCAAATAGCACTGCAAATAGAATTGTACAAAAGTACAGAGAACAGGGGAAATTAGGTTTTCCAAGCACTCCAGAGTATTAATAAAATTTAGTTATTTACCAGTTAAATGTTAAGGCTCTATTGGTGATTAGGAAGATTAATCACATTGCCACAAGACCCTGGTAATCGTGTGGCAGTAACAGGTTACACTCTGAGACCCCAAATGCGCTGTGGTGGGCCCAGCAGCCTGTCCTGGGGGATAGTGGAACCTGGGGGTGAGCCTTGGCCTCAGTCTTTCCCCATCACTGCCAGAGCTCAGGCCACCAAGGCAGGACTCGTACTCAGACCTCACTGCTGGAGGACACCTGTCCTCACAAATATGTCTCATCTTCTTTCCTTAGGATACATGCAGCAAATTTCCAAATCCAATGTGGACTCCCTGGAGTTGTCCCAAGTCTGGCCTGAGTACCTCCAATCCACCTGCTCCCTCCCCCCTCCCCTGGACACAGTGCCCTAATCTTACAAGTCATGAGAGCCTCTTGGCCCCCTTCACCTAAAAGCCCAAATAATCCTTCAAAACATGATAGAGCTCACGTCACTCCCCTACCTAAAATTCTCTGCATAACATGAGGAAAACCACGGGCTTGTCTTCCTCTGCTGCCCATGGAACTTCCTGCCACTGCCCACACCAGCCACCTCTGCCCCACGACTAAGACCCATCCCCATTCTGAGGCTCTTCCATCTCTTGGCTTTTCCCCAGTGGGAATTTTCATTCTGGAGCTGCTTCATTCAGAGGGATCTTCTTGACCATCTATGTACCGGAAGATTCTCTGAGCATTTATTTAACTCATTACTGGTTCATGTCCAGTACATTTGTGGGTCAACTAGCAGAGTCCTGGGTTCATGCTCACATTTTACAGGTTCCATGTGACAAGGTAGCTTTGCTTAGAGGAGAGGAGGCTGTAAACCCCCATGCACAAAGCCGGCACTTGCTGAGAACTGTGAGCAGAAAATCACCCAAGGAAGAGGGTGGGTATGAAGCTGAGAACAGAAAACATTTAACCCCCATCAGAATGGCTATTATTAATATTAAAAGTCAAAAACCAATAGATGTTGGTTTGTAAGTTAATACAATCTCTATGGAAAACAATATACAGGTTCCTCAAAGAAGTAAAATAGACCTAACCATTAAACCCAGCAACCCTAATACTGGGTAGTGCCCAATGGAATAGAAGTCATTTTATAAGAAAAGGCACCTGCATGGGTGTGTTTATCAGAGCAGAATTCACAATAACAAAGATATGGAACCAGCCCTAAGTGCTACCAACTGACAACTGCTTAAAGAAATGTGGTAGCCCTCTCTCCACTTTCCCATAGAGAAACCCTGACTGGCCACTGACAGCGAGCCCCACACACACCCTCATGCCCAGCAAGCCCACAAGGTCACGATCATATGACAAAGGCTTTGCCGCAGTTCATCTTCCTCCCTGTGTACTCTCCATTTGCCTTCCTGGCGTCATGGACCTAAATTGTATATAAGGAAAATTATTCCTGAGTATTGAAAAACCCATCTTCTAGCCCTTTTGCAATACATATGGGGGCGGAGAAGATGGCTGACTGAAGCCAGCTTTCCACAAAGGCTCCCATCCAGAAGGAGAGTTAAAGGACAGAAATTTAGCAAGTAACCTGGTGGATGAGAGCTGCACCAAGATAGAAGGTTAAAGAACGCACATCAACCCCCCTGAGGCTAGCTGTGACCCCAAGGATACAAACAAAAGGTACAAAATCCATCACCAAGCCAACGGGAGGCCCTCCCCCATGAGAATGGCTTGGAGTGCCCCACAAACAAAGGAGCACAGTTCAAAGGTCCTCCCACTACACTCCATGGGAGATACCCTCTAAAAACTGGACCTACCTCCCCTACTAGGGTGCCATGGGTGTTCTCCTTCCAGGCATAAAACTGTGTAAAACTGTATATATTCTCTACCTGAAACTCTGAGCTCTCAGCACTCCCCTCCACTCTCACTCTGAGGTCTGGAGGCCTGTACCCCAGGAGTCCAGACTCTTAAGTGATTTCTCAAGGGGTATGGACAGGGTCTAAACTGCAGGTGGTCAGTGCTGACTCTACGGCATGGGAGTGAGGAGAGGACAGTCAGCTGAGAGGGAACCACACTGGACCAGCAGTGCCTCGAGGCACAGAGCAGAAGCCATCTTTTGGCAACAATAGCGCTCATTCCCAGATATTCTGAAGCCATACCCCCTGTCTCCCTGGGCAACCAGAGGAGGCTGGAAATCTACTTGGGTGGCAACCACCATGGAACATATCTGGGACAGAAACGTAGGCCCCGTGAGTAAAGGGTTTGCCTGAGGTGGTACCGGCCTGGATGGAACACAGGGACTAGAAAACGCACGTGCAGAGCCGGGAAGTTCCAAGGGTGGGGCTGACTCAGAGGACTGCTTTACTGAGCCTAAAACACACCCAACCCTCAGGGGATCATCGGCCTATAGACAAAGGAAGACAGGTAGCTAGAACTGACAGGTAACAGAATACAAACCTGCAGGAGCAAAGACAGGGCCTGAGGTGCAGGCTCTGGGAACTCAAAACAGCTTCTCTTCTGCAGGGGAATTTAGCAGGGACAGAAACAAATTCCCACAAAGTTTTTCTGTTCTGTTCTGTCAGTAACAGCAATCAGGGGTGGGGCTGGAACTGAGTGAACACCCCCCAGCCTCCATCAAGAGCCCGAGGTGGTCAGGCCTCACCTCCCCCTGCTAGATAGAGGCAGAGTGCAGTGGCTGGCTAAGCAGAAATAGATTTCCTTGCGATTCAGGCAGGTACAAGCCCCTGGAGAATCTGTTCACTACGGGCAATTGCCAAGCTATAATTGACAGGGTGTGACAGAGGTGCAAGGTGGCGAAGGAGGCATCAACCTTCCCAGACTGATCTATTTGCTGGGTGGGTCCTCCTGACTCCACGGAGCACTGGAGCAAGTCATATCTGAGTAGTCACCAGATGCCTGTGATCCAGGTGCCAGAGAACTTTTAAACTCTCCCACCTGAGACAGGTGCTGACTGAGACAATTGATTTGGACCTTTTGAACTGAGCCAATTGCCTAAGGACTATTCAGGTGGTGCCCTGGGTATGTGGTTATAGGAATGTTGATTTTCCTTTTCCAATTGTTGCCTGTGGGGGCTGAGGTGACTTTATTGCTGGTATTTCTCCACAGCTGAGACCTCAACCCAGAGTAACTGTTTCACTAGGGTCAAACAGAAACCAGCTGAAAACAAGACAGAACCACTTAGCCCCACCACACCAAATAGATCTCCAGTATCTCAGGCTGTAGCACCTTACCTACAGATCCTCAACAAAGCTCTAGGGGAGAAGTAAAACCGTAAAATAATCACAAAGCAGAATCAGCAGA
>CAUYPK010030503.1:0-30657 GCA_963574355.1 Loris lydekkerianus
CATAGCTTTCCTGGCATTTTCTCAGTTATTTTGCTATGACATTTACATTCCACATTTGCCAAATTTTACATATACCCTTGTAAGATGCACCGCAGGTGTAATCCCATCAATCCCCTTCCCTCTATCCACCTCCACCCTCCCACCCGACCCTCTCCTTTTTCCCCCGATTCTTTGATTGTAACTGGGTAATAACATTCATGTGAAGGTCCTAAATTAGTTTCATAGTAGGGGTGAGTACATTGGGTACTTTTTCTTCCATTCTTGAGAGACTTTACTAAGAAGAATACGTTCCAGCTCCATCCATGTAAACATGAAAGAGGTAAAGTCTCCATCTTTCTTTAAGGCTGTATAGTATTCCATGGTGTACATATACCACAATTTATTAATCCATTCGTGGATAGATGGTACTTTGGGCTTTTTCCATGACTTAGCAATTGTGAATAGGGCTGCAATAAACATTCTGGTACAAATATCTTTATTATTTTTTTATTTTTGGTCTTCTGGGTATATACCCAATAGAGGAATTACAGGATTGAATGGCAGGTCTATTTTTAGATCTCTAAGTGTTCTCCATGTATCATTTGTTTTTGATTACATTTTTGTTATTCCTTTTCTTTGCTAGGTTTGGGATTAGATTGTTGTCCCCCTTCCAATTATTTAAGTTGATTCATTAGGTCACTGATGTGCTCTATTTCTGTTTTTCTGATTTAGGTATCTATTGCAATAAATTTCTCTCTTAGGACTGCTTTTTCAGTGTTCCACAAGTTTTGGTAGCTTCTGTCTTCCTTGTTGTTATGTTAGAGAATGTAAATAATTTCATCTTGAATTTCTTCCTTCATACAACTTTCATTCAGCATAAGATTGTTTAGTTTCCATGCCTTTGTGTGGGGATGACAATTTTTATTGGAGATGAGCTCCACCTTTTATTCTTTGTGGTCAGGGAAATTATAAGTTATAATTTCAATTATTTTAATTCTATTGAGGTTTGATTTGTGTCCCAGGATATGATCTATTCTACAGAATGTTCCATGGCTGAAGATAAGAATGTATATTTCTTAGCTTTGGGATGGAGTATTCTGTATATGTCTGTTAGGCACATTTGTTCTAGAGTCTCATTTAAGTTCCTTGTATCTTGTTTAGTTTCTGTTTAGATATTACTCAGACCAATTAAGGTCTGTTTCATAAACCTGAGCATTTACATTGGGTGCATAAATATTTAGAATTGACACATCCTCTTGTTGTACTGTTCCTGTTCCCTTGACCAGTATGAAGTGACCATGTTTGTCTTTTTTGAGTTTAGTTGCTTTAAATTTACTTGTATCTGAAAATATTATTGTGACCCCTCCTTCCTTCTGATTTCCACTTCACTGAAATATTGTTTTTCATCCCTTCACCCTGAGTCTTACTTTGTCCTTCAAGGCTAGGTGTGTTTTCTGGAGGTAGCATGTAAATGGCTTGTGTGTGTGTGTTTTTTTTTTTTTTAATCCAATCCAATCAGCCAGGATGTGATTCTTCAGTGGAGAATTCAAGCCAATAACATTTATTGAGAGAATTGGCAAGCATGGTGGAGTTTTATTCATATTATTTTGTGAAAGTTCATTGCATAGTGATTGCTGATGATCTTCGGCATCATTATGGATGCTAGATTTTGTCCTTTAGTTTCTAGGTGTTCAGTTTTCTGATGGTCCATTATGGTAGTCAGTGTGTAGAATAGGACTAAATATTTCCTTAGAAAACATCTGGTCTTGTGATAAATTTATTCAATGTTTGTATAACAGTAAAAATTTTTTTTTCCATCAATTTTAAAGCTTAGCTTAGCAGAAAATAGAGTTCTGTGCTGAAAATTGTTTTGTTTGAGGATGTTAAAGGTAGATGACCATGCTCTTCTAGCTTGCAAAGTTTTAATTGAGATGACTGCTGTCACCCTGATGGATCCCTATAGGTCAATTGGCACTTACTCCTGTCTTCCTACATAATTTCTTTTTCATTTTGACTTTGAACAGGTTCATGACAATGTGTGTTGGAGATGCTCTACTTGTGTTGAGATGACTCAGAGTTTGATATTTCTCTAAAAGTAGTTTTTCAGAATTTTGGGATGATATTTGGGAAATTTGTATTTATAATATCCTCCAGTAGGGCTTCCATTCCTCTGGATTATTATTCTTTCCCTTCAGGAACACCTGTAATTCATATGTTTGAATGCTTCATGAAGTCCCATAATTCTCTGAGCAAATGTTCTGCTTTCTCTCTCTCTCTCTTTTTTCTTTTTTTCTTTTTTTTTTTTTTTTTGCCTCTTTAACCACCTGTGTTACCTCCAGAGTTTATCCTATAGCTCTGAGACTCTTTCTTCCCCATGGTCTAATCTGTTATTGATACCTTCTACTGCATCATTAAGTTCTCTGATTTGCTGCCTCAATTCCTTAAGCTCCACTACCTCCTTTCTATATTCTTTATATCTTTCATCCCTTATTTGATTCTGTTTTCAGATTTTCTTTTGAGTATGCTCCATTGTTTTCAGCTTTTTCCTTTATTGTTTTTAACATCCATATTTTAAATTTCCTTTCTGTCATTTCTATCATTTTTTTATATGTGAAATCCTCTGTGGTAGCTACCTCATGATCCCTTGGTGGAGTTGTTCTGTTCTGGTTTTTCATGCTGCTAGAATTTTTCCATTGGTTCCTCCTTATGTGTGTTTTCTTGTTGCCTGCTTCCTTCCCCTACATTTTCCTTTCACTTCCTCCTTTTCTGGAAATTACCTTGTCTCTGTGCTTAAGTGTTGAAGTGTCCTTTTGGTATAGGGCCAACCCTGTGGGCTGTTTCTCCCAGGCAGGTCTTTCACGATGGTTGTGTTCAGATAGCAACTAAGGAACTGAGAGCTCTCTTCTGCCTGGTGTCTCAATTCCAGCCAATTGGCATTGTTCAAGATCACTCACAGGCCTAAGCTTTCCCAAGGCAACTCCATCAAGTGTCCAAGTCCAACAACAACAACAAATAAACAAACAAAAAACATGTAGGGAAGGACTTCTCTTTCTGAAAGCTGTGACTGAACTGGCCTCCCATTGTCCGCACACAAGCACTCACCTTCTGTACCAGTACTCTATTGCTTCTGACCTCTTGGTTGGCTCTTAGAATCTCCTGTTGCCTCTCTGTGTCTCTGAAGCAAAGTTTCAGGCCAAGGTCCTCCAGGTAGAGGAGGCAGGAGTCCTTCCTCTAGTATCATACCACAAGTAGCTACAAAGGAATTGCCTCTAGTCCACCATCTTTCTCCACCAACTATTTTTTAGACTTGATCCCCTATAAAATAAAATACACTGTGTAGATTTGAATGGTATTATATTAATTTACAATGACAACTAGAAACAAAACAATGAAATTAGAAGTCTCTTAATAGTATTAAGAGTACTAATAGTATTTTTAATACTATTTTAATAGTATTTTTTTCCTCCATTGAGTTGCCAAAATGACAATCAACAATAACAATATTTGTACCCACTAATATTGAATTATAACTTTTAGAAATTATGATAAAGAATATTTTCATGCATATTTTCATATAATGATTTAAATAATTTCATGAGACAGATCCAACAAAATCAAGCTTAAAAATTCTTGCCACTATTGTGACTTTTTATTGTGACTGGAGATATATTAGTAAAGAGAAAAGATAATAGATATGGTAGAGGCCAGAGAAGTAGTTTTTGCATTAAAAATAGACTGAAATTGGGAAGCACCTATGGTTCAGTGAGTATGGCACCAGCCCCATATTCTGAGGGTGGCATGTTCATACATGGCCCTGACCAAAGTGCAACAAAAAATAGTTGGCATTGTGATGAGTGCCTGTAGTCCCAGCTACTCGAGAGGCTGAGGCAAGAGAATTGCGTAAGCCCAGGAGTTGGAGGTTGCCTGCTGTGAGCTGTGTGATGCCATGCCTCTCTACCAAAGGTGATAAAGTGAGACTCTGTCTCTACAAAAAAAAAAAAAAAAAAGGAAAGAAAGAAAGAAAATAGACTGAAGTAGTACAAGTACAGAGAGATCACTGAGAAGGCCATTGTAATAACCCAAGTCCAAGATGGCGATAGATGGGACACATGTTACAATGATGGGCAGATACTTGGAAATATTTTGAAGATATCTCTTACAAAAATTATTGATAGCTATATTTGGAGTATGGGAGAAAAGAAGAGTCAAAGGTGACACCAGTGTCTTTGCCTCCATGTAAGTGGAAGGAGGGGATTCCCTTTAATGTGGATGGGAAAGACTTCAAAGGAACATATTTATGATGGTAGGTGATGTCCATGAGGGTCTGAACCCTAAAGACTGGAGCTTCCAGTGTTTTCTGCCATGTGTGGAAAATTGCCTGAAAATAAAGCCAAGGCAGAGGACAGCAGAATCCAAGATGGACAGAAAGAAGTGTCCATCAGCTATTGTACACGTATCATAGAATTGTCTCACACTTACTTGCTAGGTTCCAGCCACACTTAGCTTTCAATTTTTCCAACAGGTAAATGTTTTTTTTTACTTACTGGTTTATTTGTCTGATATGCTCCCCCAGTGCCTTGGGCTACCTTTACGTCACTCTTCAGACATTGGCATGAATAGTGACCCCCAAGGGCTATGAGGAGTGACCCTGACTGCCCAAGCTGAAGTGGAGCACCAGTTGCTCTTATCTTCACACACATTGCCTTGATGTATGTGCATGAATGTGTTTGAATACAGCATATTACATACATTCATAATGTTTCACGCATATTCGTATTTTATTAATGTATTTGTTTAATTGTGTTTGTTTAATCATTCTGTTTTATTTGTTTTCCAGTTTAAGAAATGCAAAAATACAATTTACTGCTATATTCTCAGAAATTAGCACTGTCTGTAGAACATGGAAAATGTAAATGAACTAATCAATTTGTTTGGGTGATTTTCTGTTTTTCCTTTAGGAGTCACCTTTCACCTTTTTCTTTATTTGTGCTTAATCTGGTCACTGGACCTTGACACGCCCTTCCCTTTTAAGATGACAGCATAACTTTATTTTGATTTGGTGTGTTTGGAATCTACCACCTGACTGGGGGAGATAATTTTGTTTTAGTGTCCAAATTTATGAAAATACCCATACCAACAGAAGATATCTAATATAGACTGATTCTATCATCTAAGTTTTAAATCTGCTTAAACGTTTTCAATATGTGTATCATTCTCCAGCCAAGCATCTTGGGAACACAGAGGTGAGATGCTGCAATAAATGGACATTTCTACAATGCAAATAATGTAGACTCATTTAAAGCACGACTGTGTATTTATCGGTTGAATAGCCTGTTTCGCTAGTAGAGTCACAGCGACTCTCTCCTAATAAAACCCTACTGAATAATCAAAGCTTAAAAGAAGATTAAATGGCTGTGTTGAGTTCACACTAAGGTTCTGTCTTTAAATAAAGAGAAAAAATTAAATTTAATTTTTTGTTACCCTTTATTTTTAATTCTTTGAAAACTGAAGATCATTTCAAATAACAACTATTCATGAGAGTATTATTTTCTTTACCTCTCACCTTTTCCCCACACTCTTTGACTATTGAGAATATTTTCAATTATGGTTAAAAATTATGACATTTCATATGTACCCAAAATAAATTATGTAAAACATACAAGGAACAGTAAGACAGCTTCTCATTCTGACTTGTAGATGCTAACAACATTGAAGGGAAAGGTGGAATATAAGGAATATTTGTTATAGTAAAAGGTGCAAAGTATTAATAATAAAATGTTAAATTAGTTAAATGGGATATCTGGACAAAAAGGTAAATTTTAATAGAGGAAATTTAAAAATTTTAAATTATGGGAAACTTTAAGAGTGATACATGATACTGATTAATTATTATGTTAACAGTTATGTACATAGAATGGCAATATAATTTGAGATCACCAGCATATAAAGTTTTATGATTAAATATGGATTATTTATGTTAACTGTTTACTGATTAAACAGTTATTTACTGATTATTATGAACAGTTATAACTGATTATTATGTTAACAGTTATTTACATAGAATGGCAATATAATTTGAGATCACAGGCATATAAAGTTTCAGTCTAATTTGGGTTTGATAAATAAAATGATATAGCTAAATTAATGAAATTTGAGGATATTTGCATAATTGATAGTATTTATTGAGTCCATCTTTGTAATGACATATCCCATATCTCTGAACAAGCTGTAGAGATGTGAATCTCCTTAGATTTCCTGCTTGGTCATCTGATTTCAGACACACAGAAGCATTGTCAGGAGAGACATCAGATGATGTACTGTTCCTCTGCCTCCCCGCCCCCCACACTCCCACCACCATGTAGCAGGTGATAAATAATAATTTTAATTGTTATAATGTATGGGTGAAAAGAGGCTTGTAAAATCATAATTCAGTCATATCCACGTGAGAAAATGCTTTTGAAATTTTCCGATGTTGAGACAAATGTTTATGACAGCTACACACAGCCCACTTCTGACAGCAGCTTGCAGAAAGTGGGGGTCCTGGTGCTCCCATGGCTTACAGGATGCAAAGGGAAAACCTGTTTCCATAACCTCTCTTCTCAGGTCACTCAGGGAAAGAGCAGAATTGAGAAAACACAACTTTTTTACTGACAATCTACTATTGTTAAACCTCTAATTGGCAAGTATGGAAGCAAAGAAGAACGACCTGGCTCCACCTTCAAATAGCTTGTGTTTCAGGCGTATAATAAAAGGTGCACAGGGAGAGCTCCAGGACAGACACAAAAGGTACAAAGGAGACAATGGTTTTGAACACTCCATTGGAGCAATCTTTGCACAACGATGAAGATGTGGGACTATGATTATAGAGGGGTGTGTATACCATATCAATTTGCAATAAGTGTGTGATTTTCTGAAAAAAGAAAAAGCTTACATTTAATGACAAAAAAGTTTCTGTCATTATATTCTGTAGATGTAGAAAGAAGAAATAGTTAATATTTCAACAATGTTTTCATGAACATAATAAAACTTAAATTCCTAAATAATGACTCAGCCTTCACAATTATGACTTTTTAACATATGGATCATTACTGATTTTATCTTACTTGATGTGACACTTCCCTTTACACTCTGCAGCAACATTTGGCATCGTGGTTTTATTCAGAATAAATAACTCAAATGTCTGACGTCTTAATTTGGGGACATCTGTCAGTCTAAGCTAGAATTGATAATTGATTTTTCAGCCTCAAAATATTTAGAGATTATTATGGCAGAATGTAAAATAATTTCTGGAATAATTTACTCATTTTCTATCATTAATATATTAACATCAAAATGTTTGTATGGGCAATATATTACTGCCTTTTTTCTTATAGCATTGTCTATACAATAAAATACATTACCCACATCAGGTTGAAAGGATGTACTTTCCCTCCACTGAATTGCACTTTTTTTTTTTTTTTTTTTATTCTTCTTTAGGGAAACAAAAGACATCCCTGTCTATTCTCTGAAGATTGTGTGCCTTCATTGACCGGGCATCTATCATCTATCCATGATAATTTGATTGACAAATAAAATGCCATGAGGCCTGCCAGTGATAATACTCTGTAATTTTTCTACCAAGTCTCAAAACAGCATGTTGTTGAAATTAGCAATAGCAATGTTTGAAAAAAATGACAGTAAGGATTCTGAACTAAACCAAGGATTAAGAATCTTTTAATGAACTACCTGTTGTCTTTTCCTTCCCATTTTTCGATCCCAGCTTTGCTCAGACCCTCTTACTGACAGGAGGGCCTTTTGTTTCTTACTTTTTTTGTACAGAGACAAGGAAACGCCTGAGGACCACTGCATTATAATACACTGGGAAGAATTTCACCTTTGGTAAACATAAATCAGCCTTTTATAATGCCATAATATTTTCATAGAAAATAAAAGTAGAAGCAAACTATTTTTATCCTTTACCAAAAACAGATAATATAGGCAACATTGTTCTTCTTATTCATTCTTTTCTTTTACAGCTCTGCTTGGTTATAAGGAAAACATAGTAAGGGAATTGTGTTTTAAGAATTATTATAGGTTTGATCACATTTAATTATTTAATTAGCCTTAGAATACATGTAGAAGGGTTGATGAGAGAATCAAAACCTACACGGTCCATTGACCGTGACATAGATGTTTCATGGCTAATACTTGGAGAAATATTGCTGTGGGAGCTGAATTGGGGTCTTTGAATTCATACCCCATGAATGAATTCATACCCCATGTTTGGTTTTGAACCCTGAGTCTGACATTTTTCTCAGATGAGACGTAAGTCTCAGCACACGTAACCACAGGCCAGATTCCGAGAGCTATAGCGAGGCTGCAGTGAGGTTATGCCTGTACAGCATCTAGCTCAGAGGCCGCCCCTAGGAGAGACCTGCCAGGCTCTGCTACCATGGTTACCATCATCATCATCACAGAACAATAGGCAGGATATAAAATTCCATATAAAAGACACTTAAGAAGCTTCTGTTAATGCTTAGTGTTCCTTTTGATAATATACTACTTAAACTTTCATTTAAATTTTGAAAACATATTTTTTAAAGTTTCATTTGCTTTTATGTTTTGTTTGTTTTTGGTCGATTTTTTTTTTTTTTTAAGACATATAATCTTTAAAGCCATTTTACTAAGCAATTTGCATTTTGGAAATGTTGCAGATTGCTAAGTCGTTTTAGGGGAGCAAAAAATAAAATAACAGATTACATCTATCTGGAAAAATCCTGCTGAATGTGGGTAATTCATTTATCTTTGGCACTAAATTTGCATTTATTTTCTTATGATAAACATACACCTTCCCAGGCTGGTGAAAGCTCCCGTACAGGGTCCTCAGAGACAGAGCTCTTTGCTTTCACTTTATACTACACGTGAGGCAGTGAAAACTTGGAGGGGTCACAACTACAGCAGACATCTTGCCTAACAAATGCAAACATTGTCACCTCATCATCTGTACCCTCATATTAATCTGAAATTTGAAAAGAAAAATAAAATTTGTAGAGATACTATGCTAACTGAAATAAATTATACATATCCAGCAGTTTGGTCTACCAACAAGGTAAAAAGTGAACTTAACCACAGGTCTCTGGGAAAAACTTCTACCTTCAAAAGAAGCCTTGATGTAGGCACCATGTTGCCTATAGACGCTCAATTCATTAAACATTCTTGGCTTTTAACCCACGTTTCTCTACTCTTTTTTTTTTTAAGAGACAGAGTCTCACTTTGTCACCCTCAATAGAGTGTTGTGCATCACAGCTCACAGCAACTTCCAACTCTTGGGCTTAGACGAATCTCTTGTCTCAGCCTCCCAAGTAGCTGGGACTACAGGCGCCCCCCACAATGCCTGGTTATTTTTTTGTTGCAGTTTGCCCAGGGTCAGGTTTGAACCTGCCACGCTCAGTATATGGGGCCAGCACCCTACTCACTGAGCCACAGGTGTGGTCCCTCCACGTTTCTCTACTCTTTAGGCATTCACTTGCACAACAGGCTCTCACAAGTGACATACTCAAGGCAGAGGTAAGACACAGCCTCCCACTTGCCCGTGTGATTTTTCATGAGAGCTGCTTTTTGAACTATAACTAACCTGGCTATACTGCTACTCCTCTAAATTGAGTTTTCTCGCTTATGTCTTTACCCTATCTGCTTTAAAAGCACATTTTGTAAAAAGCAGCTGAAACGTCCTGAGGTAATAGACGTGTTCTCTATCTTAATAGGGTGCTGTTTTGTGGTATGTGCACCTTGGTCAAAACCCACTGATTCGTAACTATACAATTAATATCATGCATTAATGTCCTTATGTAAGTTTTCCTCAATTCAAAAAAAGGGATTTATGTTAATGTTTTTAAGTTTTCATTTTAAGGTAGAATTTTACACTGGTCTTTTTTGTTGTTATCTTGAGACATAAAGGTATGATTACTTCTAGTTAAATCAAAAAGGATTAAACAGCTGGGCTCACACTTGTAATTCTAGCCCTCTTCTTGGCCATGACAGGTGGATTGTTTGAGACCAGCCTGAGCAAGAGTGAGACTCTGTCTCTACTAAAAATAGAAAACACTAGCTGGGCGCAGTGGCACAGCTACTTGGGAGGCTGAGGCAAGAGGATTGATCAAGCTCAAGACTCTCACTCTGTCACCCTGGGTAGAGTGCAAAGCCGGCCCACTCACAGCAGCCTCATGTCTGAAATACAGGCACCAGCATCTCCTTGTAACAGCATCTCCGCAATGCAAGAATAAGGAAAATTCCAGCACAAAGCTGAAAGCAGTGGAAAAATCATAGTTTCATATCAATATCCCCTTCTTTTAATTGCCAGTTTCAAATTCTGGTACTATCTTAGATCAATGTCTGATATAATCTATGAAGAAGATATAGAATTTGAAGACCCCTGATAAACATATTTTACCGCACCCATAATTCCTAGTAGATCAAGGCAAAGGTAAAAAGGACAAAATGTCAGTTTTACAGGGCAAGCTTGACGCACGTACTTTAAGTCGTAGCCGTAGGAGCTTATTATCTCCTGACCTTCAGTCCAGGCCAGGCAGAGCCCACTGGGAAGAGTGGAAATCTGTAAAGCAGACACACCTTTCTTCTGTTCTTTGTCTTACTTACCCTGAGAAACGGAGATGGAAGAAGAAACAGAATTCTCAGCACTTACATCTTTTGGTAGATTAGCTCTGTCATGTACAAAAATGAACACAAATAGCTCCTGTCTAGCCAGCAAGTAATTGCTTATACTGGTGTGGATAAAAGTCGAGGGTGGGGAATGAAGAAAGGAGAATGGGGTAACTCGTCCCAGAAGTTGGAGGCGGGTAGTGCACACATCGGAAGGAAGACTTCTGGTTCTCTATGGTTAACAATTCATTCTATATTCTCAAATTGCTAGGAGAGAGGATTTTGTTCCCAACACAAATAAACGATAAATGTTGGACATGAAGAAAATGGTAATTACTCTGATGTAATGTACACACTGTGCACATGTGGATGGGTCACCCTGAGCCCCATAAGTGCAGTATTATGTGCCAACTAAAATAACATGAAAAATTGGTTGAATGAATAAATTAAACTTCAATAAATAAATAAAACATATAAGGGGTGGAGAAAGAGCAAAAGGAACATTAAAATCAGAAATGCGCAAAAATGTTAATTATTGAAATCTCTTCGCGTTGAGGGTTTCCCTTGACAAATAGGTAGGACCCGTCCTTGTCGTTTCATATTTTTTATTGGTTGAAATCCAACTGTATCTGCAAATAAGGCCGCAACCCCTGCTTTTCTCTCGTTTCCATTTCCTACAATACTAAAACATTGGCATGAAAAATAAATAAAAGTATAAAGTATAACTCTCAGATACTTCTTGGCTAAAGGGTGTTTGTCAGTCTATGATATTATTTTCTAGAACATGTTAAAAGAACACAGTCGTTATCTGCTGCTGGGATTACAGGAGACTTCTGCAAGTTTGGCAGAACCACTATTACTTGGAGATAAGAAGTGGAGAGGCAGAAGCCAGTCATGGGGAGGACGCTCAATTCTGCTGGTAGGCGCAGCACCTGACTTTTCTCCTTGCTTAAAAATTTCTGTTTCCTATGAGGGTGCAAATGTTCGGTTCACATTGTTTTCATTTCTAAGGTAAAGTCAAATTGCAGCTGAGCCCTAATGACCTCCTGGCCCCCTGTTAACCGTCTACCTCTCTGATGGTTTCTCACTCCCCTCAGAATAAAAGCCAGTCTTCTGCTAACGGCTTAGAAAGTCGTACGCAGTGACAACCCATCTTACTCTGTGTCCTCTGATGAAAACATGAGCCCAACTATTTTTGTCTCTTTTGTTCACTGCTCTCCTGATGAATGGATGAGCCTCTCACATCATCCAGGATTTCCTGGTGCTGCAAGGCTCAGGGCTTCTGTCTGCCGCAGTCTCTGAGACCCCTGACGCTCGCAGCCCTGCAGGGTTTAGCCTTTGTTAGTTATTTTCCTTCTGTGATACTCCAGAGTTTCCTACCTGGCTGTCTCTCTGAGTCTGCGTCTTTGATCCCTGGCCTCCTATCTCTGGACCAGACCCCAGTTTCAAGCTCCCTTCATGTTGATGATGAGTTTGGGAGGCTGTTGAACTTCTCCCCTCCCCATCCATAGCTCATCTGTGCTCACCATCCATCCAGAATCACCTCCGCCCTCCTTCCTATGGAGGAGGAGCAGAAAGCAGCCTGCTTCACGTTTAGATTCCTAAAATACTCAGCCCTCAGAGTAGCATTTTGCCACCTACAATTTTGTACTTGCAGCCATGTATGAATTATTTTTTGAAATCTCAGATAGAGCATTTCCTTCATTTTGTCATCTTGTGCTCTCTCTTCCCCATTTGATTTTCCTCTGCCTTTTGCTGAGTTACTTTCTGCTTGCCTTGGGGTCTTCCCAGACAGGGTGCTGGAGGCCTGTCTCCCACACCTGACCTCTCTGAATGTTGACCTTCAGAAGCAGATGTGCAGTGCGGGCATATGAAATGCATAATCTGCCTAAACGGCGCAGTAGAGAATGGTGAGTGGAGGCCGGGGTGAAGCTGGGAGGGGACTGAGCCAGGGCTGACTGGCTCGTGTGGCTGAGCCGGACAACGCAAGTCAAGGAGCCAAGAAAAAGAGCCAGATTTAAATTTCTGTCATATTGAGGTTTTAATTCTGGGAACAAGAACAGTTTATTTTTAAGTCTTAGTGTCATCATTTGGTAGTGCTCTTAGGCCTTGAGAGAACTTTACTTCTGCTGTTTCCATCTGGAACTGATGAAACCTGTTTATGCTGAGCACACACAACCCAGGGACATCCCCCTGCCGCCCTGCCGTGATCCTGGTCCCTGGGGTCCACACCTCTGTGTAAGGCTGCTCCCTTCATTATGGGCAGGGATCGTGACTCGGTTCTAATGCATAGTGTGCCAAAGGGAGGTGACGGGATGTCACTTGTGTGTCACCCTCTGTCTTGCCCACATGCCTGTTTCAGGGACAGTCCTATCAGCTTAATGAAGGAGACAGTCATGTTGTGAAAGCCCACAGGCCGGCTAAGGCATCTTGCAAACTCGGGCTGCGATGCTCAGTCCTGCAGCAGCAAGGAGATGAGTTTTGCCACAACCTGAGTGAAAATGAAAAGAGGTCTTTTTTTGGTCAAACCCACAGATGGCAGTGGAGCCCTTGCTGACCTATGAGACCCAAAACTTATGAGACTCCAAGAAAACGAGCCAGCTACATTAAGCCCAGAATCTAGACCTCAGGAACTTTGAAATAATAAATTTATGTTGTTTTAAGCTTTCGGGGAGCTCCTACTAATTTTCTTTCTGATAATTGTTACATAAACACAGAGAATTAAGACATAATGGCTTCCCAATGCAAAAAAAAAAAAAAAAGTCATATTTACATCTCCAACAGAGGGGCAGCGCCTGTGGCTCAGGGAGTAGGGTACCAGCCTACTATACCACAGGTGGTGGGTTCAAACCCAGCCCTGGCCAAAAACAAAAAACAGATACTTCTCCATCAGAAACCCACCAGGTAAGATCATTTCTCCTACTTTCTCAGCCGTATTTTATTATACTAGAATTGGCAGGTTCCTAAACTAAGCGATGTTCTGACGTTGGTGATCGTACTTAAAAATTGAATTAGACCTATCAGATTTTTCTTTTTCTTAGATTTTTCTTTATGTAGTTGACATTAAGAAGTGTCCTAAAAGTCCCACAGATTTGGAGGAAGAGGCTACATTCTGAGAGTATATGTGGCTGAGTTTACAATAATATAAATGTGGCTTTAGTCACACGTCAGTAACTACTATTTTATTGTAATTATGATTTCAAAATAAAAAAGTGTCAAATAGAGTCACCATGGATATACGTTTATCCTTACCAGTTTATGTTGATATTTCTATGTTAGGTGGATTTTAAAAAAGTCTTTGGTGATGTGTCCATTTAAATTATTACACTGTTCTACTGAGAACTTTTAAAATCAGAATTCTTTGTTGATGAGAAGCAGCAAAGACAGTGTGGGGTCTCTGAACTTTGTGACATGTCAAGTTGTGTCTGTAGTAAAATAGGTGGATAAAAATCGTGCTGAAGGTACAGAACAATAAACTTATAAATTTATGGTGGTTGGTCTTACGGAAATCCAAAATCTGATTTCCTTCATAGCAGTCACAGAGTGAATCTGACTTGTTTATTACAGCAATTATTGGGCAGGACTTCATGTATTACTGAAGATGTCAGGTCTCACTGATGAGGAGGTGAGTAAAGGACAGTACCTTTTGCCAAATATTTTATCCCCATAGAAATATAGTATATCCAAAATAGATTACTTTGGCCCTGATTAAAATGGATGTTGCAATCAAAAGCCACGCACTTAAAAAATTAGTAAATGAAAAAACCTAGAAAGGAATTTTGATGCCAGCTCTGAAAAATATGTATGACAATGGACCCTCCCCAGCTACAGAAGAGGAATTTGCAGACATAAGGGGGCCAGGGGTGAGCAGCTGGACATTCGTGGATGTCAGTATCCACAGGCATCCCAGGAGCCAAACCTTGAAGTTATCCATGAAGGACAGTACATTATTGAATAAAGAAAAAACATTAATAAATCTCTAATTGCTGATCATTATGGTGAAAATCATCAGTGAGTTGAATTTCCTTTCAGATAATAACAAACCCTGAAGGCTTAGAAGATGTCCTTACATAGTTCTAGGAATTTCTGACTTAGAACCTTTAGGATGTAAATACTTGCTAAAGGGAACTAAGTGTGTTAGAATTTTGTTATAGAGAGCAGTATTGATTCACTTACACTTGTAGAATACATTCCAGGAAGTTTGCTGAGTACAAACAAGTTGCTGCATGAACACAGGGGAGGGATCCTCAAGAAAATATTAGGAGAGTAGGGAATCGTTGATTTTGTTGTGGAGAATGAAAATGAGTTGAAAATCGCGGAAGGAATGGCAGAAATAAAGACCCAGAAGTGCAAAAGAGTGATATATTATGGGATGGCATGTAGCTTTACTAAAAAATTGCATTGTAAAGTCTGTTCCCAAAGGTTCTTTTCAACATTCATGATGCAATTTTTTTTTTTTGGCTATTATTTTTACTCTTATATAGTAATGCACCTTTTTCTTTCCCAATAGACCTAGAGTTAAGCTTTACTAACATTTTATAACCAGTATACAAAATTCTAGAAGAATATACTACCTAATATCCAAATAACATCCTAAAGCTTGTTATTGAATTCAAACGGGCATCATAGTCTAATTGACAGGGTAGCCAGGTAATTATCACATATTTAAAAATACGTATTTATGTTGAATTCCTTGAAGGGAGATTGATGAATATAAAAGACTAGGAAAGACTATGGAAATATAATTAGTGATTCCCTGAATATTGTTAATAGGACATTGAAGGTGCAACATAAACTTTAGTCTTATGGTTAAGTTTTGTATTAACTTGGCTGAACCACGGTGCCCAGGTCATTGGTCAACAACATTCTGGATGTTTCTGTAAAAATGTTTTTTGGATAAGATTAACCTTTAAATCAGTGGTTAATTAATTATGATCGCCTTCATAATACGTGTGAGCCTTACCCAATCAACTGAATATCTTAATGGAATAAACATTTACTTCCCAGAGCAAGAAGGAATTCTACCAGCAGACACCTTTGGTTTGGACTACAAATCTTCTCCAATCTCCAGTCTGCCAGCCAACACTGCAGATTTGAACTTGCACTCTACATTAATGTGATTCAATTCATTAGAATAAATCTCTCTCTCTCCATATGTGTGTGTGTGTGTGTGTGTATCTGCATGTACACATATGTACATAAATATCTCCTATTGATTCTGTTTCCTTGGAGAACTATGACTAATACAATTAGTTATGTCATAGTAAATACTTGGAAAAACAATTTACTAATTTGAATAATAATTTCCCATCCATAAAATAGGAGTTGGAATAGGTGACTCCAAAATCCTTTATGCCCAGATATTCCATGACTATTCCATGACGTCCCGTGAGAGATAATAGTACAGTTGAGCTGCACATTATTCCCACCAATGATCACTTACAACACAATCCTCAGTCAGTGTTGAAGGACAATACTTGTAATTTACATATATTTTAAAAGAAAATTCCATGCTGCAATTAAATAACCACATGTATGTATCATGTTTCTGTGAAAATCTATATGAGACCAGCACAAATAATTAGAGATAGAATTCTTTTCCCAAAAAATTATCACTTTGCTATTATTTGGCATATTTTAAATTAATGTAATCAAATACTGATGCTTGATTATCGTTTTGTTTAAGAGTTATTTTTTGATTGAAATTATATTTATTTTCAGTGGTTACTACAAGTTTACAATATTATTTTGCCTTTAAAAGCTAATGATCTATGCAGAATTTTTATGTGTATATCAAAAGCATTTACATAAATAACACCAAATAATTTATTTTCCTGATAATCCATCCTTTGGCAACTATGTTTTTAAAGCAGATGGCACTGTGATAAATTATCCAATATGTAGAAACCATGGTGTGAATCTGGGAACTTTCCAAGATGCTTATAATGAAATGTTCATGACTACAGACCACTTGTACGTTCAGAGAATGTCAGATCCTTCTGTTGTGGAAGTTGATATGTATACAGGAGATTTCTTTTTGTAATGTTTAATGATGCTGCTTTGGTTTAAGAATGATATTATTCTACAGTTAATCTATTTATTATATTTAAGTAATTTCAAACTTTGAGGTAAAATATTTCTAAGATTAAATTATTTTTCAATTTTTAATTATTATGAGTACATAATACTAGTGTATATTTACAGAGTACATATTTTGATACAGGCACACAATGTATTCAATCACATTAGGATAATTGAGTTATCCACATAAGAGATTTTGATAAAATAAATCAATGTAGAGATTTTTTTTTCATTTTAATAAAAGTGGATAAAAGTGCTAGGGACTTGAAGGTACTTACACAACTACCTTTCCAGATCTTACTATAATTTCAATCTTCAATTGAAGAGATCTCCAGGATAACATGAAAAAGATTCATTTTTTGTATATGAAGAAAATATAACCATTTCAAGGGAGAACATAAATGTTGATATGGACATGCATGAATTATAGTGCTGTATCAATTCTCTTCTAAATACAGGTTATGGAACGGGCAAAATGGACAATTCAGGAAAATAATCTGCTATTCAAAGGCACAAGGCTAATCAAATGTGAGTTGTAATGAAATGTAAGGTAATATAAACAGGGAGCTGGTGGCGTGGAGTGTTGAATGATGACTCCCAAGGAAGGCAGACAAATCACTTTATGTGAATGTGAATAAATGTCAGAGCACAGATTGTAACAATATCAGCTAGATTCTTTAATAATGAAATACTCGGATTTCTGAACCTTAATGTCTGAATCTTAAGTCTGACTAAAATATTGAGTTTCTCTGACTTACGTCTTAAGAAAAACACATGTGTTGTAGCACATTCTGGGCCCTAATGTAATTATATTTATTTACTCTTTCTCTTTGTGGGCGTCTCTGAAACACTACCACGCATTTCTAAAAATTCAAGCTGAGCGCAGGGACTCACGCCTGTGATCCCAGCACTCTGCGAGGCCGAGGCGAGTGGATCCCTTGAGCTCAGGAGTTGGAGAAAAGCCTGAGTAAGAGCAAGAGCCCGTCTCTACTAAAAACAGAATAAGCAGCCAGGGTGTTGTGGCAGGCACCTGTAGTCACTGCTACTCAGGAGGCTGAGACAAGAGGATCTTTTGAGCCCAAGAGTTTGAGGCTGCTGTGAGCCATGATGACACCATAGCACTCCAGCCAGGGCAACAGAGTGCAAGTCTGTCTAAAAAAAAGTAAAAGAAAATAAAAATTCAGTGAAAGCAGATTTGGGACCATTTGGAACATGTACTGATATTAATAAATACTTTGACTTTATTTCATAGTTCGTTTTTGTTTTTGCAGTTTTTAGCCCGGGTTGGTTTTGAACCTGCCACCTCCAGCATATGGGGCCAGCTCCATACTCCTTTGAGCTACAGGCGCTGCTCTATGTCATAGTTTTTATTTCAGTGTTATACATAAAACTATCACATACCTATATATTTATCATTCTGGCAGTAGTTATCAAACTTTAAGTGTATAAACCAACACGGATGAATTACACGCTAAATTATGCACACCATCTTTCAGTTTTATATTTCTAAAGGTGAAGAATTGTGAGCACAGTTTACCTAAACTTATGTGACACAATAAATTTGATGTCTCTATTATTAAAATTCTAATATTATCATAAACTTTTATTGATAATTATATGCGATAGTATTGAAACAGGAATTTGCAAATCCTACAATATTGTGATTCCTCTTATGTGACCCACACACTGTCATCTTCTCATTAAAAATATATATAATAAGGCCTTGTTAGATTGATGCAAACACCATGGGAGCTGTATTTTTCTGTCTTTAAGTTGTGCTTTAAATTAAACATACTCTAGTGAAGAAGTTTGAAATGCACTGATGAATTAAGCAGACATGGCAAGGAGGAATAGTTTCTCCCTCACCCTGGGTAGAGTGCCGTGGCGTCACAACTCACAGCAACCTCCAGCTCTTGGGCTTAGGCAATTCTCTTGCCTCAGCCTCCTGAGTCACTGGGACTACAGGGACCCACCATAACGCCCAGCTATCATTTTGTTGCAGATTGGCCGGGGTCAGATTTGAACCCGTCACCCTCGGCATCTGGGACAGGCACCCTACTCACTGAGCCACAGGTGCCACTCCCTTTGTTGTTTACTTTTATGCATGTCTTTTATGTTGAAGTACTCTGTTTAGTGGCTATAAGAAATCAACAAAGCAATTCATGAATAGTCAGGCCAACAGTTTTCAGGGTGTGTTCTGTGGACTGCTTGATTTCCCAAAGACCCTTTCAAAATATTTTCAGAATACTGATACCTTGTTTACCTTTTCACACATATTATCTCATGAGTGCATAAAGGAATTTTCTGGAGACTCTGTGGCATGTGATAGGGCAAGAGATTGAGTTTAGAACTGAATATGAGAGTCAATCTCCCTTCTATTAAGGTAGGCATTAAAAAGAATTTTCAAAAATTCAAAACAATGAGTAAATTATTTTCTGATTGGTAAAACATTACTTTACATAAAAATGCATAGATGTTAACATACAATTAATCTATCATCAAATTTTTTAAATTATTGAGTGAATATTTTATTTTTTTATTTTAATTTCTAAACTAAAAGTATTAATAGATATAACTCACATTTTAAAATAAAACTATTTAGAATCCTAAAAATATTTTGAGTATATAAAAAAGTTCAAGTACCAAAACTTCAAAGAAAATCCATCTTACAGTAACCCCAATAACTGAGATTACTGCCATTTTCTATATGAATGTAAAATCTCAAAGTGACCAGGACTCGCTGGTCCTTCTTCTTCTATAAAGCATTGGGATTAAAAATGCTTACTAAGGCTTTGGGTCTATCTCAGAAGGAGACATTGTCCTGGAACTGTCAGATTCTTCTAATCCCATGATTTTCAACCGGTGTCCTGAGACACACTGGTATGCTATGAGAGGATGTAAGGGGAGCCCCAAATGTGATTACATTATTGTTTAGGTTATCGGCTGGTTGATTGCATTACTTTTGAAAGACATTCAAAGCAAAGTAAGTATATTCAATTTCTTTACTATCTTTTTGCTTTTTTTTTTTTTTTTTTTTTTTTTCAGCTTTTGGCCGGGGCTGGGTTTGAACCCACCACCTCCGGCATATGGGGCCGGTGCCCTACTCCTTTGAGCCACAGGTATGGCCCTCTTTTTGCTTTTTGCTCAACATAATTTAAGTGTGTGTGGAGGTTATATGTAGGCTTAAGTGTTCCATGAGATAAAAAGGTTGAAAAACAGAGTATTACTCAATTGTGATGTTGCAGTGTGTTTTTGATATGAAACATTGTTTATTGAATACGGCTTTTTAAATTTTTATGTTAATTATTATGCCTTAGCAACTCTTTATCAGGAATCATAGCAATGAATCCAGGTGCCTGCCTTCCTGCATCTAAGGTCCTGGTGCCTGAGTCACAGAGGTTCCAGACTGCACCGAGCTGTGCACCCTGACTTGAGAAATGGCACGAAGAGAAAAAGAAAGAAAAGTCAACCCTTCCAATCTAGGCTTTTTCAGAGTCTATTTTAAAGTGAAAACTTTTGATTAAAAAAGTTGCACTTTGTCATAAGAATAAGATAGCCGGGTGGCGCCTGTGGCTCAAAGGAGTAGGGTGCCGGCCCCATATACTGGAGGTGGAGGGTTCAAACCCGGCCCCCAGCCAAAAACTGCAAATAAAATAAAATAAAATAAAATGAATAAGATAGCCGTGAAAAGCAAAAAATAAAAATCACCTAACCTAGCAGTACATGAGCTTATGTCTTAACAAGATCTAAAGAAAATCATAGAGGAAGAAATGTGATTTGGCCCCTAAAAGATTAAATGAGGCCTAAAAGCAGACAATGAAATCTTCAATAATGAAGGCTGAGACTTACGGAGAACGTGAGGAGAAGCAAACACAGCATCGTAAGCCTGGCCGGTGTGTGCGTGTCACCCTCATTGGGCACCAGGGCACCCACTCCGAGGCTCGAAGGCCTCAGCTCCCACCCGAGCATGTGACTCATGTATGCTGGGCTGAGGGGTCATGCTGCTCATTACTGCGTGGCAATGGCCTTCGTCAACAAGGCTTGATAGGTTGGCCATGAATCGTCCCATGGAAATGATTCTCACCTATGCTGCAAGATATTTCTGAGTTCCAATCTAAACTGCCCGCGTAGACACTTCAACATCTACTCCCTGCACTTCTGTAAGTCTCTCAAGTGTCACAAGAGAATTTAGGAATTTAGAGTGATGAAAACAGGAAGGACTTAACTATGACTGATCCTTGGGGTCTAGTCCCAGGCCTGTTTCTCTGGGAGGGGTTTCAATCCACAGCACAGAGGCATTACCAATTTCTAGAATCAAATTACCATTTGAACCCAAGGTCACGACCCTTTAGGAAAGCACACACACACACTCCCAGGAAGAACCAGGTCACTCAGGGAAAGGAAGAACAGAAGTAAGAGAGAAACACAGAAAATACTTTTAAAATATTCTCTCTTGGACTCTGAACTTTCAAAATACAGAGTCTATTTTCAGACACAGAATAAAAATTTGCACAGCAGCAGCCCAAGCTGTATGTAGGCGCTCTGGCCTAGAGAATATTTGAAAAGGCTGGAATTTGCAGGAAAAGACTGAGCTCAATATCTAGGCCAAAAAGAAAATTCATAACTGGAAATGTGAACGCTAAGTCACTTTGGAGAGGTCTTGGGGAGCCAGAGAAGATTATCACTCTGAGTTTGTTAATTATTTAGGGTGTGACGATAACTGCATCACTCGGACCAGCTGCCATTGTGATTCATGACTAGCAAAGACGTATAGCTGCTCAGAGAAAACTTTGTCTGGGCTGGTGGAAAGGTTCCTAGTAAAGGAAGTGCAAATTTATGGACCCAGCCAGGCCCACGGAATTGCAGGCTCTGGAGATGCAGCTCAGAAATCTGCTTTAACTTGCCCTTATGGTGACACTGAGGCCCAATGACTTTGGGAGTCACAGTTCTGGGTAGGGCATAGTGCCCTCTAGTGTTTCCATGCGACCATAACAGCTAGTTCCCAAACGTTACCCAGCTTAACTTGGAGAGGTGGAAAGGGATAGAAAAATCAAGTTTGGCAAAATTTAGCTTTCAGTTTCTAGGATTAAATAGCATTCTTATGTAAGAGAACGTGTCCTACACGGAAGCAAAGTTTTAAAATTTGGCGTGGATAAAATTGAGGTTGTACTTTTAGGCTAAAGCAATAGAATTCTATTCCCAGTCATCTCAGCTGCGCCCTGCCTTCCACACCTACTGAAATCACGGCTTGCATTTCCGCACATCAGAGCAAGGTCATACAGCTCAGATATTGTATTTATTGTTCAATTTTTATCTTCAAAATATAGTTTTTAGTCTGCAGGAGATAATGGACAGACACTGGTATTATTTGTCTCTTGGACCTTGTAGAAGCTTCTTTTCAAATATCAGGGTAGAACTTACAGGTCTGTGTGTAGTTTTTTGCCAGAATCCAAGCATGTAGAGTACATAATATATAAGTGATATCATGACAGATTTACTGTGGCTCAGAAGGGAAATAAATATGTGAGCATTGCAGGGACTGTAAATACACAGATATTTGTTAAGATAGCAAGCAGGTCTCTGGTCAGGGAGCCAAGCACCCAGCTGGGGATGGAGAAAAGATAACATACACTCAAGGTATGGAAAAGAGAGATCTGGAGGTGATTACCTTGTACTTGAGGTAAAAGATAATCATTGAAGACTAGAAATATCTCGGCATGTGTAAGGTAAGAGAGGCAGGATGACACCACGGGGGTCTCAAAACTCGCAGGAGGGAAGCAAGGGCTGTGATAGTTCTTCCTTCTCCATTGAACAAGTGGAAATACCAAGAGGACCTGCCATCTGCAAGATGTCAAGCTAAAATAAGAGAACAGGGAATCCTTGTGATCCGGGGAGGGGGAGAGGCTGTGCAGTCCTAGTTGGTCAATGCCAGCCTGATGCTCTCAAACTAGACAGAACCAGGCACAACCTGCTGGCATCAGTCAGGACTGACTGCCAGCCAAAAGTTCAGTGAAAACAAGAAGGTGTGTATGGATATGATCTCCATGGAGATCAGAATGCTTCCCCTGAACAAAGATACCAAACTTTAGAAAGTCATACCAAGAAGAAATTCTGAAGCAGAAAATGGTCCTGATATTGTTTTAAACTTGTGTTAACCAAACACTATTATTGCAAACCACATAAGATCAAACTATATTTAATAAGCAAATTTAAGGTCCACTGTCACCACCATCAGCAAAAATGTGTCTTCCAAGAGACAGTGAGTTTAGTTATAGACAACAGTGTTGTATTTTCAAAATTGAAACATTTAACTCAATACAGAGAATCAACATCCATGGGCCTCTCTATTCCCATATTCTTAAGTCTCCCAAGTCTCACAGTACACGAGGTGCTTTGCAAACAGCTCAGATGAGCAGATCAATCTTCTGTCCAAAGTGATATTATATTTGCACTTAAGTAAATGAAAACTCTTTACCAGAAACAATAGTTCAGACAATTCTTGCATTGCATAAAAGCAGCAATAAACTGTTATTTATTGAAATAGAATTTTTGCTATCATACTACCATTTCTTCAAATAAATTTGAGAAAAAGCTACAGCAATCAAGTAGTTTCTCAGGGATTTAAAAAAAAAAATCAATAGGACTTATTTACCATGGCTAAGCTCAGTAACCTGGCATGTGTGTTTTTCAAATATTGACACCAATTCCAGATATATCATATACCCAAGGTTTGAGTGCAAACAATCCAAGATATGCTACACAAAATGGTGCCAAATGTGATAATAAATGCCTTCTATAAAAACAAGGCTTACTCATAAAAGACATTCTTTGTGGACAGATAACTCATGCTGACAGCTTGTGAATTCCAGAATTTTTTAGGCAGTTTTTCTACTGGCTTTTTTCTCTGGTGCAAGTTTATAATGGTAAGTGATCACACAGAGGTTGTTGAGAATGTATTTTAAAAACAGAGTTTAGATAATTTTGGATTTGTAATCACATTCAACAAAGAGCTTAGATGTGCCACATCCTCTTTCTAGATATGTAGATAAGTGGGGAAATTTAAGCACCAAAGAAAAGATTGTATCAAAACATAAAGGGCTATGTGATCTTAGCCCTTATCCTTCGACCAAAGTTTTTAAACAGTACATATTTTAAAAATGCAGCCATGAATCTATTTAGAGGGCATCTTCATTCTGGCCAGCAAACCTAAACTTGTCTTTGTCAATTTGTCTGTGGTGTGTTCTGGTAGGTGACATTGTTCTTGAGTGGTAATCAATTGATGTCTCTGTGCCATCTGGCATTCTGTCCCTAAGCACAGCTGCACCACTGTAAGATGAAGGGCGTGTAGCAAGAAGCAGGATTCACAGTCAATAAATCCTTCCTGCACCAGGCCAATACCATGACCCGCTTTGGCCTAGCAGGTGACGAAAAGTCTTGGCAATTCACTTACGAGAATATGATGAAAAGTAATCACTCTGAGGAGATTTTGAAAATCTTGTCTTATTTACAGAGTGATTTCATACAACAAAAAGACACTATTGTTATCTTTGATTCAATATATACAAGTCACGAACAGCCAAGCCATAACATAAAAGAAAAGTTTCTGAAAATTCTGAGCTCATGTTTGTTCTCAATCACTTAGAAATACTTCCCACTGAGTCATTTTCACCTATCAGTAGTGGCCTTTATGGTTTGTCATTAAATATCATAAAATACAGGGAAAGTATATTTATGTAAAAAGTTTCACAGACAAGTATAGTCAAGACTGAAATTCTAGAATTGGGCCTCATTGTCCCAGTAAATATCGTAAAAGTGAAATAGAAATTTTTCTGAGTAAAATAGTTCTGAAAATACCTAAATAATTGCTTTCAAAGCATAAACAAGAAGCTGTTGTGAAGCTTGAGTGTGGTGAAATTATGCACAAACCTCCCTGAAAGCAGGAACAGTAAGGTGGTGAAGGTCCTTGGCATTACGAACACCTAAGTACCCGCAGGAGTTCCACGAAGTCTTTGTTTACCATACTATGTCACCACTTCTGCAATCAGCATAACTCATCCTGGATATGGGTCTAATGGTTCAAGAATATCTTCATGGATTTGAAGTTACAGATCTTCTACTGCAAAAGACATGTAAGATCTTCAAATGAACTGCTTCAGTGGGTGACCAGCTGTAATAAAACTGGTTAAGAAAACAGCTTGGGGAAAGGGACTGACAAATCCTGGTCATAGTTAGGACCTCACAGATGGCTTCAAGGTATATCCCTAGTGATGACAAACATTTTTTTTTTAAGTATGCTCTCTCTTCAAACAATGAAGTTGTTCGATAGAGGCACACTGCACGTTTAAGTTAGCTTTAGGAAAAGATGTCTATAGGTTTTATATGTTCATTTGCACATATCACACTATGTATTTTAATATTGGGATTTGAAGAATTATTTTCTTTCGATTTTTCAGATGAAAGTATATGGATCTCTTTATTTTTCTACATGATATATCAAATTAGCTTTTACATTAAAAAATCGAATGATACATCTACCCAGTAGGATTACGGTTATAATGTGCATAAGAGCAACAAAAATCCCGACTCACACGAGCTTAAGCCCGGAAGTGTTTTATTTATCTACATAATTAGAAAGCTGGAGGTACACGACCATGGAGGGAAACTAAACGGTGAAATGTTTTTAGTTTTCTACACTGTAGCCCTGAAAAAAATTAGAGAAAGACAAATAAACCCTTAATCACTGAAGCTGATAAGGTTTGGGTCTCCTGCTGCCCTTATTAACTGCAGTGCTAATGGACAGATGTATCATTAGTTTTTTTTAAGTGGAAGACAATTCAATACTTCATGTAGACATAAAGAAGTCCTCATTTTTCTGTTTGAAAGATAGCAAGAAAAAATCTTGCATATCCAGATATTAAAATACATAGTGTGCCATAGTTGTGATCTATTCTTCATATGGAGAATGAGGGGGGAGGTCAGATCCAGGGAGGGTGAATGGTGGGATCACATCTATGGTGCATGTTGCAAGGGTACATGACGGATCTATTGGTACAGAGTATAAATGTCTAACATGATTAAGCAAGTGAGATGAGGTATATACTAACCAATGGGATGTAAGCATTCCTAACTCTATATGAAATCAGCACATTGTACCTCATAAATGCATTAATATATACATGAAAAAAATATTCTAAATTACAACTTCATGACTCTGGTGCAATATATTTTACTTTAAGAGAGTCTTTGTGGTATAGTACAATGTGTAGATGTTTTGTTCCTAGCCAGAAAAGCCTGTCATTCAAAGTGAATAAAGCCATAAGAAATTTAAAAAAAAATTAAAAAATACACAATGTGATATATGCAAAAGAAAACATAGAACAATAAAACACAAAAGGGAAGGTAGAATATAAATTCATGTTTTATAGGATGAATGCATCATATCAAAAAAAGAATGTAATTCATCATAGAAAATTATTTATAACTGGTACTAACTTTAGTAATTTGTAATTATTCGTTCTCTACTTCACATCAGAGGATTAAAGTAATAATATGTAGATTTTTATGTCAAAAAAACTGTAATAGAAGAAAATATAGATAAGGATTTATCTGAAATGGGGTAAGGAAGAGCTTTTTAGAATATCTAAGCATATATAGGTAAAATGAAATATCTGAACATATAGCTAAGTAAGTAAATAAAACAAGTAAGTTAAATAACTTACATTTTGAAATGAACATAATTTGCACATAATCAGGTATACCATTATAAGAAAAACATAATATTAAATGTTGCGAGTATAGGATACAGGCCTTTATCCATTCAAGGCCTGTTTAATGAACCCTGGAGCTGCACTGTTAGGACTGAGCACAGGTGATCAGCGAACCAGACACAGCTCTTGTCCTCATTCTGTTTAAGTCTACAACTGGAATAAAGAGACAGTAAAAAATAAATAAACACGAGTGAGTTTGCACTCACCACGAGTGACTGTGGTGAGAGGTCAAGAATAGGCCCTTCCAGTAGACATTATAGATGGAGTTCAGGTGTGTGGCCACCTCTTAGAGGGAGCAACAATCCAAACACTACATTTACTCAACCCAAAGCAAGTGTATTTGGTAAACAATAAAAGCAAGTGGCACGTGCATCATGCCATTTCATGAACTGCTTTTTTCACTCCACCTTTTACTGTTGTTCATCTTTTTTCTTAAGTATTACATGCTATTCCACTCTACGATCATGAGAATTTGTCTCTTCAATGTAGTTCCTCCTACTACCTGTATAGAAATAATAAAATCAATAAAATAAAAATTTAAAAACTAAGACTTTTTACTCAATTTTTGCATGCACATGAATAAGTTTCATTAGTACATAGCCTAGAATTTTGACTTTAGGGTCCACATAGTCAATAATACTTAAAAATGGTCATATGAACATTAAAGCCAGCAGCATGATTTCAAGGCCCTAGTTCCCTTCCAGGCTGATCCTGAGTAGCGACAGACGTTTACAATTTGGACGACTTTTATTCGTGTGAGTTAGTATTACTTTGTTTTTGTGATTTTTATATCTCTTATTTTTAAAAAATTTAGAAATTTCGTATTTATTGGCCAGTAGGCTTTCTTTTTCAGTGAATTGCTTGTTCAGATCTTTTGACTTTTTAAAAAAAAATTTTTCTTTGAGTTATTTCCCTGTTCTTAATTTCTAATTCTTCATATTTTGTGGATATATTTCTTTGTTGGTTATATGTATCTTTCTGTCTGTGTCTATATTTTAAGCATTCTATGGGATTTTGTTAGTAATTTAAAATTTTTAATTATTCACAGCCATCTATCTTTTCTGATAGTATTTGTACATTTTGGATCTTATTTTTTAAAAAGTCTCTATCACAGTATCATTGAAATCATGTAATAATTTTTCCAAATTTTAACATTTTGTGTTTTATGTGTAGCTCTTTAATTCATGTAGAAATATGTGTTCTTTATACGATTTGTGGTTAAAGTAGATATCAAATCAAAACATTCTCTCTGTAATCAGCAATTGTTTCATCTTATTTATTGAATAGGTTATGTTCTAACACCTCTCTCTCATATAATGCAATCTTATATAAAACGTGGGATGTAGAATCTCTGTTTTCTTCCATGAAGTTACTTATCATTATACACGCACAGTAATATTTTAATCATTGGAACTTGTATTAAATATTTCTATCTAGTGAGTCAACCTGTTTCTCTTTATTTTTCTTCCTATTTTTCTTCCAAAATTTAATATTTTGAGCTCTTTACTTTCTGTGGGAACAGGCTAGAAAAAGTATAAGGAAAAAAAAATCCATGAAGCATTTGTGAGGAGTTCAAATAGCCTGGCTCCCCATCTTGCAAACCGAATGCAGCCACTAGAATAAAATGCTTAACCGGTTTGAGCAAGTTAGAAGATTAGATTAGAAAGCAGCCACTTGGGCTGGGTGGAATAGATCCGCAGTGCAGATTAAACGGTAACATCTCCCCTCCACAATGTATGTTTCCTTTAAAAGTTAATTCTAACCCAGACCCTTTGTGGACTTCCCTACACCTTATTCCCCTTAGATCTTAGCAAGACCACCGATACTACGTCACATGTGGGGACATTGTTTCCTTGACTCCTAATAATCATGATAAATCAGCTAATGTTATATTGGAAACGATTGTTGAAAACATACTAAAAGGCCTGGTGAGATTTCAGAGGAGGAGACATTTCCCCAGTACGTTTTTGCACTGATCAGAGTGCGGGTCTCTCCTACCCTCATCAGCTATTGCCCTGGTAATAGCCAAGTGTGATAATTTATTTGTCACACCGACCTCCTCTGCTTTGACCAGGTTCCAAAGAAGTCAGCAGAGGCAAAAAGCAATAACCTTCATAATTTTTGAATTTCTAGATATATTAAAATTTCTGGTGAGAATTTATTTGGAATTGCCTAATAATTAGGGGGAGAATGGACATATTCACAGGTTGCTTTTCCACATATGAACAAAGTATGTTTCTCCCTTTAGGAAAGGATAAAACTTCTATTCAAATACAGAGGGTACAAAAAATGTATACACATTTTAAGAAAGGAAAAAAAAACTGTATTAAAATGCAATACTCAATACATACTGCTAACAAAAGATGAATACAAGTCACGTTGAGTATCTCTTGTAATTGCAGAGGTCATATGTGACTTGAGGATTACATATTTAAAACAGTTTTTCCTTTCTTAAAATGTGTATATAGTTTTGGGCCCTCTATGTATGTAAAACAATTTTGAAATATTTTCTATGCAATTTTATATTTTATTACAATTATTCCAGATATCTTACAGAGGTATCTAGGAATAATTATAGCATAATTATAATATATAATTGTAATAAGTAAAATATAATTTAATAATAATTGTTATTCCCAGATGCCTTATAGAGACATTTTGAAGAACTCTGTTCTTTTTTTGTTATTCAATTATTGTTCCCCATCTTCTATTTTATTAATTTCTACTCTTATTACTACAACTTTGAATGTTCTATTTTCTTTTTTTTTTTTTTTTTTTCTTTATCATTCTTTTCCTTAGTTCTTGGATTGAATTCGTGGCTCTTTACAATTTTGTATTTCTTCCAACAACCACTTATATCTATAAATTTGTTTTTAACATCAATTCAGGTTCAAGTTACCAAGGTTTAATATGTAGTGTTATTGTAATAACTAAACATTTTGTAATATCAATTTTAATTTTTTTTAATCCTAGAATAGTTGATAAGTGGTTTTTAAATCCTCAGCCTTGTGAGTCAATTATTTTTATTTTTATTTCTAATTGTATTAAATTACCATCAGAGACTTGGCCTGCACTCGAAATTACTGATGTTGTCTGTGTTTTGTTTTATAATTGAATGGAGGTTGTCAGGCACCGGATGAGAAATACATGGGAATAAAACTTCTGATATGCAAGATGAGTAAGTCCTGGTAACTTGCTGTGCAATACAGCAGCTGCAGGTCACAGCACAACGTGCGCATTTTAAAACATGTTAGAGGACAGGTCTCACATTCAGGGTTATTGAACAAGCCACACACGCAGGAACACCAGGAAAGTTCTGGGGATGATGGATCTATGTAACGCTAGGTAGATAGTGAAGGACACGCAGCTCTCCTGGGGATGAAGGCGGGTGCCCGGACTCGGTGCCCCTCAGACCAGCTGGCACAACTTTGAGGGAGGAAGAAACACTCAGCCAGTCTGCCAATCAGAACCCAGCACCAGTCTGCCAATCAGAACTGAGCACCAGTCTGCCAATCAGAACTAAGGGCCACTCTGCCAATCAGAACCCAGCACCAGTCTGTCAATCAGACCTGAGCACGAGTCTGCCAATCAGAACCAAGCACCAGTCTGCCAATCAGAACCAAGCACACAAAGTGCAAAAGAAAGCAGGAGAACCCCCAGCTCCGGGCTAGGCGCGCAGGTGCAATAGGATCTGGAGGGTAATGTACAGTGACCTAAGGCCAAGTATCTTACCATTATCACAAATCCACATTGGAATTTATACCCTGAATGCTTTCAGAGAGGCTTTCAGGAGGTCCCCGTGTACAATGAGTCTCAGTGAGATCCCTAATTCTCAACTGTGCATGAAAGTGGTTAAATAGCAACATTTGAAGCACAAGAAGGCACAGCTTAGGCAATATAAAACCCCAGGCCCTGATACAAGATTCCAGACCCTAATATAAAACCCCAGGCCCTGATACAAGATTCCAGACCCTAATATAAAACCCCAGACCCTAATACAAGATTCCAGACCCTAATATAAAACCCCAGGCCCTAATACAAGATTCCAGACCCTAATATAAAACCCCAGGCCCTAATACAAGATTCCAGTCCCTAATATAAAACCCCAGGCCCTAATACAAGATTCCAGACCCTAATATAAAACCCCAGGCCCTAATACAAGATTCCAGTCCCTAATATAAAACCCCAGGCC